>JALPQI010021102.1:0-15546 GCA_025490895.1 Thaumatotibia leucotreta
TAGCGAGTGGTTCAAAAACTGGAATCTTGAGCATTGCGAAGGTCTCAAGGCACGAGAGTTGAACAAACTTTGCCGCCAAGTGTAATACAACTTTTTTCCCCTCACTATCGCGAGGAAATATGATTACAAATCTTATCCAAATGTAAATTAACTTAAAGAAACCATTTAAAACTCAATGTTGAAACGTATCGTAGAATAGAGTTACTTCTGGAACTTAAATATAGCCAATGGCTTACAAAGTCACCCATGAGAACGACCAATTTAACATGTGAGCTCCGATTGCGCATGGTCATACAGATCCACTTATACTAGGCAGTAGGGGGCTATAGGAATTAGAGCAATGTCAAATTACTTTATTCACAAGTGTGTAAAAAGCGTTTTTACCCGCTCGTATTAAACGATGAACGAGCGCTTTACGAGCTAGTGAGGGGAAAACAGTTATAAATAGTCTCCTTAGCTTTCTTTACTTTCAGTTTTTCTTTGGATTTATTAGTATTTTAGTATCTACCTTTTTATCAAGGGTCTCCAACGTATTTATTTTCTGATCCCCTTCCAGAATCAGTAATGGCATACTTATGTTCATATGTCCTTAGATCGCATACCGCATGGCCCGCGGCGCCGACAAGGGCATGACAGCACGCCGCATTGCCATCGCACACGATGGTTACGAGCAAACGCTCCCACCCGCTGATCGCGCGTTGCTCGACGCGTTGTTAGAACTGCGCGCGCGCTCGGTCCGCCCCGCCACGCCGCCGGCGGAGCCGTCCCGCCCCGCGCGTCTGTACCGCGCCACGCAGCCGCCCCGCGCGCCGCTGGTGCAGCGCCCGGCGGCCAGGCTTGAGGAGGTCAAGCGGGCGCCGTTGTTGAGGGAGGACTTGTCTGATGATGTAAGTTTCTTTACAGCGGTCCCTTAGACGCGTTGAGATCACCACGCCATGCAGTAGCTACGAGCAAACGCTCCCACCGCTGATCGCGCGTTGTTCGACGCGATATTAGAACTGCGCGCGTTGTCAGTCCGCCCCGCCACGCCACCGTCAGAGCCGCCATGCCCCGCGCGCCGCTAGTGCAGCGCCCGGCGGCCAGGCTTGAGGAGGTCAAGCGGGCGCCGTTGTTGAGGGAGGACTTGGCTGATGATGTAAGTTTCTTTACAGATTAGGTCCCTTAGACGCGGCGCGTTGAGATCATCACGCCATGCAGTAGCTACGAGCAAACGCTCCCACCCGCTGATCGCGCGTTGCTCGACGCGATGTTAGAACTGCGCGCGTGCTCAGTCCGCCCCGCGCGTCTGTACCGCGCCACGCAGCCGCCCCGCGCGCCGCTAGTGCAGCGCCCGGCGGCCAGGCTTGAGGAGGTCAAGCGGGCGCCGTTGTTGAGAGAGGACTTGTCTGATGATGTAAGTTTATTTACAGCGGTCCCTTAGACGCGTTGAGATCACCACGCCATGCGGTAGCTACGAGCAAACGCTCCCACCCGCTGATCGCGCGTTGCTCGACGCGATGTTAGAACTGCGCGCGTTGTCAGTCCGCCCCGTCATGCCGCCGGCAGAGCCGCCATGCCCCGCGCGTCTGTACCGCGCCACGCAGCCGCCCCGCGCGCCGCTGGTGCAGCGCCCGGCGGCCAGGCTTGAGGAGGTCAAGCGGGCGCCGTTGTTGAGGGAGGACTTGGCTGATGATGTAAGTTTCTTTACAGATTAGGTCCCTTAGACGCGTTGAGATCACCACGCCATGCAGTAGCTACGAGCAAACGCACCCACCCGCTGATCGCGCGTTGCTCGACGCGATGTTAGAACTGCGCGCGTGCTCAGTACCGCGCCACGCAGCCGCCCCGCGCGCCGCTGGTGCAGCGCCCGGCGGCCAGGCTTGAGGAGGTCAAGCGGGCGCCGTTGTTGAGGGAAGACTTGGCTGATGATGTAAGTTTCTTTACAGATTAGGTCCCTTAGACGCGGCGCGTTGAGATCATCACGCCATGCAGTAGCTACGAGCAAACGCTCCCACCGCAAATCGCGCGTTGCTCGACGCGTTGTTAGAACTGCGCGCGTTGTCAGTCCGCCCCGCCATGCCGCCGGCAGGGCCGCCATGCCCCGCGCGCCGCTGGTCAAGCGGGAGCCATTGTTGAGGGAGGACTTGGCCGATGATGTAAGCTTAAGCTAAGACCATTAACATGCATTCACCGGCCAATCTAAGCAAAGAGTACGTCGTAGACGCCGACAGTCGCGGCGTATGGGCCTGGGTAGGCCCCTCCGCCGGGAAATCCGCGAGCCGAGGGGCGCTCGCCGCTGCCCGGGGCCTAGCCCGCGCGCACCGCCACGTCGGCTCGTCTCCGTCACCTATAAATTCAATGGCCATTAACTTATCTTAAGTTGTTCTGTACCTATATTCATAGTTAACGTAATTATATGATCAAAATACGGTCAAGGAAATTTAATGTTCAGCAGTTTATGGCTCACTTTACATTGGACGTGCTTAGTACATACAAACCTACCAAATTAACTTGACCGCAAAGTGGTAAACATTCAATTTCCTCGACTGTACATAGTAACTCATATAGAGATAATTATATTGATAGTATGACCTTTCAATGCAATAGGGAGTATACATCGTCGACGCCGGCAGCCGCGGCGTCTGGGCCTGGGTAGGCCCCTCCGCCGGGGCCTCCGCTCGCCGCGGGGCGCTCGCCGCGGCCCGGGGCCTCGCCCGCGCGCGTCGCCACATCGGCCCGGTCTCCGTCACCGCCGCCGGCCGCGAGCCGCTGGAATTCGCCGCGCTATTCCACGACTGGCGCTGGTGCGACAAACGCCGCGACAATCGCGTGAGAGTCGCGCGGTCCGCTACGACTCGGCTGGACGCTGTCAGTCTGGCGTCCAATGCTTGGCTTGCTGCTGAGGTAATTAAACAAATGAAAATCGCAGTAATGACTGAATTTAGTAAATTTAAAAGAATTTAGGCCGTGTGGTGACATTTGTCACCAACCCAACACTTCCTGTGGGTGTCGTAATAGCCGACTATGAGATTAAAGTGTCACTTTTTTGATGACGTGCGACAAACGCCGCGACAATCGCGTGAGAGTCGCGCGGTCCGCTACGACACGGCTGGACGCTGTCAGTCTGGCGTCCAATGCTTGGCTTGCTGCTGAGGTAATTAAACAAATGAAAATCGCAGTAATGACTGAATTTAGTAAATTTAAAAGAATTTAGGCCGTGTGGTGACATTTGTCACCAACCCAACACTTCCTGTGGGTGTCGTAATACTCGTAATAGCCGACTATGAGATTAAAGTGTCACTTTTTTGATGACGTGCGACAAACGCCGCGACAATCGCGTGAGAGTCGCGCGGTCCGCTACGACTCGGCTGGACGCTGTCAGTCTGGCGTCCAATGCTTGGCTTGCTGCTGAGGTAATTTAACAAATGAAAATCGCAGTAATGACTGAATTTAGTAAATTTAAAAGAATTTAGGCCGTGTGGTGACATTTGTCACCAACCCAACACTTCCTGTGGGTGTCGTAATAGCCGACTATGAGATTAAAGTGTTACTTTTTTTGATGACGTGCGACAAACGCCGCGACAATCGCGTGAGAGTCGCGCGGTCCGCTACGACTCGGCTGGACGCTGTCAGTCTGGCGTCCAATGCTTGGCTTGCTGCTGAGGTAATTAAACAAATGAAAATCGCAGTAATGACTGAATTTAGTAAATTTAAAAGAATTTAGGCCGTGTGGTGACATTTGTCACCAACCCAACACTTCCTGTGGGTGTCGTAATAGCCGACTATGAGATTAAAGTGTTACTTTTTTTGATGACGTGCGACAAACGCCGCGACAATCGCGTGAGAGTCGCGCGGTCCGCTACGACTCGGCTGGACGCTGTCAGTCTGGCGTCCAATGCTTGGCTTGCTGCTGAGGTAATTAAACAAATGAAAATCGCAGTAATGACTGAATTTAGTAAATTTAAAAGAATTTAGGCCGTGTGGTGACATTTGTCACCAACCCAACACTTCCTGTGGGTGTCGTAATAGCCGACTATGAGATTAAAGTGTTACTTTTTTTGATGACGTGCGACAAACGCCGCGACAATCGCGTGAGAGTCGCGCGGTCCGCTACGACTCGGCTGGACGCTGTCAGTCTGGCGTCCAATGCTTGGCTTGCTGCTGAGGTAATTAAACAAATGAAAATCGCAGTAATGACTGAATTTAGTAAATTTAAAAGAATTTAGGCCGTGTGGTGACATTTGTCACCAACCCAACACTTCCTGTGGGTGTCGTAATAGCCGACTATGAGATTAAAGTGTTACTTTTTTTGATGACGTGCGACAAACGCCGCGACAATCGCGTGAGAGTCGCGCGGTCCGCTACGACTCGGCTGGACGCTGTCAGTCTGGCGTCCAATGCTTGGCTTGCTGCTGAGGTAATTAAACAAATGAAAATCGCAGTAATGACTGAATTTAGTAAATTTAAAAGAATTTAGGCCGTGTGGTGACATTTGTCACCAACCCAACACTTCCTGTGGGTGTCGTAAGAGCCGACTATGAGATTAAAGTGTTACTTTTTTTGATGACGTGCGACAAACGCCGCGACAATCGCGTGAGTGTCGGGCGGTCCGCTACGACTCGGCTGGACGCTGTCAGTCTGGCGTCCAATGCTTAGCTTGCTGCTGAGGTAATTAAACAAATGAAAATCGCAGTAATGACTGAATTTAGTAAATTTAAAAGGTAAATAAAAATAAAATAAAAAAACGAACGATGATTTTTAATCCGTGAACTCCTGTTCAATTTTCTATATTAAACTTGAAGTACGTAGGTATACTCGTATATTGCAAAAAAAACAGGGTGAGAACGAAACTGCGTCATAATCATAAACTTAGGTAGGTACGGTACGTACACCCGGGACAGACTCCCTTTGACTATACATTACATTGTAGGATTTGACACTTGATTGTGCTTTCAGGCTCAACTGCCAGATGACGGGTCCGGTGCTTTACGCGTATGGCGTGTGCAGGACGGGCTGATAGAAGTGGAGCGCCCGCAAGCTGCCGTGTTCTACGACCGTGACTGCTATGTGGTGCTATACACCTACCACGCGCCTACTGGGGATCAGTCCATACTTTACTACTGGATGGTGAGACCTTTGTTCATTTTGAGAAGCAATTAGGACGTCCGAAATCGTCTTCTACGTTTGTAACACTCGAAACCCTCCATGTGGGTACTAGAGTCTCTTTACTCATGTCATGGATGGTTAGAAATTCGTTGAACAGGAATAGTTGGAGTGTAGGCCTTATGGTCAGGCGGTGATGGAAGTGATTAGACTATCTGAAGACCTTCGTCTCCCTCGTGGTGCACCAAAACAGCCTTTACTACCATGTGGCTATTGGAAACCAATCATTAGGTACTCGGTTACAGCATTATGATGTATTAGCCTAGGATTTAAAATGGATTTAAACTTTCACGATTATCACTCATATTTTAAAGACAAACGGGTCTTAATCGCGTAAACTTACGTTTAATTATATCCTGACGTTTCGGGCATGAAGTTACACCCGTGGTCGCAGGACTCGCAGGCAGACTGGCGAGAGAATGTATTCACAAACTGCGCGGGTTTTTCGAACTACCCGTACTTGATCTTGATTATTCACTTCTAGGCTAGGGTTGTCACTAGGCCTACACACAACGCTCACAACATCCAATGGCTTTAAATGGATGTTTCACCACGCTTACATTTGTAAATCACGGGATTCCACGCGTGCATTAGCCTAAGCATCAGGAACGGCCTTAGGTACAGGTAGACTCAAATTACTCATGTGGTGAAACTAAAATCGTAAAGTAAGTTAGGGCGTAGGAAGACCGTCGTCTTCTGCCGTAATACTCGAAAGCCACCTCATGTTATCTGTAGATAAGTTCATATTCTGCGACGCAGTAAGTTTGTGAATGCTAGGGTCCGGTGATTGTAGAATATTTTTTACTAATTGCATAATAGGATAAATCTAATATAATTTTGTCTTTCAGGGTGGCTCTTCGCCAAATGATCTGAGGAATTTGGGTGCTAAAGAAGCCAAAGACCTCTACATTAAGTTGGGGCGTTTTCCCGTCCAGGTAACTGTTGTATTATACCTACTCTAATATTGAGTAAATAACAAGTTATATTATAAGTTAGCATAGTTAGTAAGACACCTACAATAGTATAACATAAATGTTTTCAGGTGTGGGTGTATCAAGGGAAGGAACCAGCGCACTTCTTGCAAATTTTCAAAGGACGCATGATCACGTACATTGGCAGCGCTTCAGACTATGATCGTAAGTTTATTTTACATGAAATATAGTAGTAGTAGTAGTAGTATTAAAACACTTTATTGTACAAATAAATATAGAAAAGTACACAAAACACAAGACAAACAAAGGCCAGCTTATCCCTGCAAGGGATCTCTTCCAGCTAACCTAAAATAAACTAACCTAAATATATAGACTGAATATCGTTGAAAATGTTATGCTTAAACTGTTGTATTTTTCTCTGATGGGTAGATATATATTTGGTATTCATAATTATTAATTATTTATACTTAAATGAAATTGGCACGTAATATGGTTAGCAAATTTTATGATAGACACTTAACGCCAGATTACATACATTATTATTATTATTACGTACTCACGTAGATAATTCCTGAAGTCCCACTCACACAATATCGGGTTAGACTAACACGAAGGGCAAACGAATAGTTGCATAGTAGTACCTGGTTGCAAATATGTATTAACTTAACTATTTCACTCCGTGTTAAACTTGATTACGAGCCCCGATGCATATGTTCTCGTCCAGTTAGACAGTTTTTCGAGATTACCCCGTTCATCCAGGGGAAAAGGTTTAGAGACAAAACCTTCACTATTCAATAGTAGTACTAAAGTAGTTTCTTTGAGTATAAAATATTTGGATTTAATAAATCAGAATTAAAAAAAAAAAACTATTTTACTGACTATTTTACTTGACTCATATCAAATTTAGTGCAAAAAAATATTATTTTCTGTAGTATTTATTGAAAAGATCAATATTTTTCGATTACGGTGTATTAAAAGTGTTTGATGGGTACATATTTTTTATTGAAAAATTTGTTTTTTTTTTTTTATTTCGTACTCTGAAAACGTTGTCGGCCATTATGTGACGTCACAGGATCTTAAACTAACTTCATGTCGAATCTTTTGTCACGAGTGAAATTCGCCATGGACATTGGACATGTAGGCATGTAGCTTTGCTGTGACATTGACATAACATAAGTGACATGTCAAATGTTTGTTTTCGGTTTGAGTGACGTCACACCACAGATAATCTAAGCATTAACATGGCTAGTATCGTTTTCGCCCGGTAACGAAAATTTAAATTTTAAGTTATAATTTTGCGGTTTTATAGGTCGTGAAAAAATATATTTATATTTTTTTCCGTTAATCAGATATTGATTAATAATATAAGACAAATTTTAAACATGGATCAAGTAGTCTATTACGGTGGTGAACGAAAATATAATTTAGACACTGGTTTGTTAAAATAGATTTATTAAACAACAAAAGTGTACTTCAGATTGTTGTGTCTCTTGAAATGTAGTACATTAACCATGACTAACGTTCATACAATTTATCATTAGCATAATGTGATCATTTTTAAAATATTCAAAAATTTGTAAAAATTGTTTCGAACTAGACGAACTCCACTGCATCGGGGCCTGTAGTACAAACTAAAATGATTTATATTTGTTCTTATGCATACTCTAAGTGCCAGCGTGAGCTAGTTGAGCTACGCGCTACGCTCGTAGGCGATCCCGTGATTTTTCCGCTTTGTAGCCGATACGGACCCCCTACAGCAGAACTCCACTAAGGAGTTCCCGGCGCTGAATAGGTTAAAAATATCATTTTCATCACACTTGCTGTCTAAGCGCGCCATTGCTTGCGCGCGTAGCGGGAGTAATAAAAAAGTGAAATTCCCTAGGGAGTAATAGAAATGTCAGTACGTCATTTAATAATATTTTGTCTTAAAACTTATTTTTTGTCGGCAAGTGTGATGAAAAACATTGTATGCATCACGGTCGGTAAACGGAATACTAACTCGAGTCATAAAAACCCTCCGCCTAACGATGTACTATTATTGAAGTCGAATTGAAAAGACAATCCTAATTTTATTAAAAAATATCTTACCAGCTATGGGCCGCCGCGTGGTAGCCCCCTCACGCGCGCTCATCCTCGTGTCCGGGCAATACGCGCGCGAGGCCCGCGGCGTTGAAGTGCGGCGCGGCGAGCGCGGCCGCGGCGCCTGCTACGTGCTGCGCGAGGGCGCGCGGGTGTGGGTGTGGTGCGCCGCACACGCCACGGGCGACGAGCGCGAGGTCGCCAAGAACATGGCGGCCCAGGAGCACACGCTCGTCATGCAAGGTACCAGCGTCATCATCATCAATACGCGAGGCCCGCGGCGCCTGCTACGTGCTGCGCGAGGGCGCGCGGGTGTGGGTGTGGTGCGCCGCGCACGCCACGGGCGACGAGCGCGAGGTCGCCAAGAACATGGCGGCCCAGGAGCACACGCTCGTCATGCAAGGTACCAGGGTCATCATCATCAGTGGAGGTGCGGCGCGGCGCCTGCTACGTGCTGCGCGAGGGCGCGCGGGTGTGGGTGTGGTGCGCCGCGCACGCCACGGGCGACGAGCGCGAGGTCGCCAAGAACATGGCGGCCCAGGAGCACACGCTCGTCATGCAAGGTACCAGGGTCATCATCATCATCAATACGCGCGAGAGGCCCGCGGCGTGTGGGTGTGGTGCGCCGCGCACGCCACCGGCGACGAGCGCGAGGTCGCCAAGAACATGGCGGCCCAGGAGCACACGCTCGTCATGCAAGGTACCAGGGTCATCATCATCATCAATACGCGCGAGAGGCCCGCGGCGTGTGGGTGTGGTGCGCCGCGCACGCCACCGGCGACGAGCGCGAGGTCGCCAAGAACATGGCGGCCCAGGAGCACACGCTCGTCATGCAAGGTACCAGGGTCATCATCAATACGCGAGGCCCGCGGAGGTGCGGCGCGGCGCCTGCTACGTGCTGCGTGAGGGCGCGCGAGTGTGGGTGTGGTGCGCCGCGCACGCCACCGGCGACGAGCGCGAGGTCGCCAAGAACATGGCGGCCCAGGAGCACACGCTCGTCATGCAAGGTACCAGGGTTGCCATCATCAGTGGAGGTGCGGCGCGGCGCCTGCTACGTGCTGCGCGAGGGCGCGCGGGTGTGGGTGTGGTGCGCCGCGCACGCCACGGGCGACGAGCGCGAGGTCGCCAAGAACATGGCGGCGCAGGAGCACACGCTCGTCATGCAAGGTACCAGGGTCATCATCATCAATACGCGAGGCCCGCGGAGGTGCGGCCGCGGCGCCTGCTACGTGCTGCGCGAGGGCGCGCGGGTGTGGGTGTGGTGCGCCGCGCAGGCCACGGGCGACGAGCGCGAGGTCGCCAAGAACATGGCGGCCCAGGAGCACACGCTCGTCATGCAAGGTACCAGGGTCAGGGGTCTTCAAATGCTTCTAATAGTAGATTACAAACCAAGACCGTTTAAGTGGGAAATGTCTCGGACACAGACAACTATGTTGTCTGTGGTCTCGGATGACGTGTGATGACGAGGCGAAGTCGAGGCCGACAAACATGTGATCCGAGGCTTTCCCATTTAACGGCCGAGGTGTGTATACTATTTTTTCTGCTCAACGGAGCCGGCAGGCGGCAACTTTGTTTAGCGCAGCGGCCGGCAATGTGCTGTTTGCCGGCCGGAGGGCAGAAAACTTTTTTATAGTATAATTGGCACAACGTTCCGGTTTTGTATCACAATCATATCAGTCGAAGGACGCCCACTGCTAAACTTAGGCCTCCCCCAAAGATTGCCACAACGTCGGGTCCTGCCCCATCCGCATCCTGCGTTCACTAGGTCATCAGTCCACCTTTTGGGGGGCCTACCCACGCTGCGCCTTCCGGCACGTAGCCCCTACTCGAGAACTTTGTAACGTATATTACCATGATAGTAATTATAATAAAGTATTAGCTCCAAGACGCCTGTGAATTCTGCTGGTTGGAAAAGGATTCTGTTGGATCTTGATATGTAAGTTTACGGATGCGGCACAAAACTTCACAATGGTAGCACTAGAATCCTGAATTATATTACCTACAGCAGACAGAGAACTTGTCACTCAAGCACTGGAGGATTACCGAATGGAGGTTGTGGCAATGCGATTAGCCTTCGAAGTACTTACCTAGCCACCAGGGACCCAGTTCTCGAAAGCTTGTAACTTTTAATACAAGCGTAAGTCCTTATCTAATTAATAGTCTCAAAAAGAGACTTCCACTTGTATTACAAGTTACAAGCTTTTGAGAAATGGGCTCCTGGTCACGTATTTAAAGTCGTTTCAAACCTCCATTGTACACTGACTTGCGTTTCATGAAGATTCAAGATGTCCTGTAAGGTATAAACATAAACTACTCGAGCACTTTGTATCTTTATCCTTTTTGTCGTCTCTAGTTATAATTGCGCACTTTCTACCTTCGCAAAAGGCAAGCAAGATAAGTTCAATTTCTTTACAAAGACTTCGATGAATTGATCTCAAACTATTGCGTCGCTTTCCTGGTTTACTGACTTATCTTCTATCCCCTCCAGCCTACACCTTTGAGCAGTATTAAGGCAAAATAAAGTTATAATTTCAGGCAAAGAGAAGCCAGACTTCTGGGCGGCCATCGGCGACCGCCGCGACTTGCTGGTGGCTTCGCCGCTGAAGGAGATGGAACGGCCGCTACCGCCGCGTCTTTTCTACGTGTCTTTGGCCGGCCCTGGCCTGTATACTTGTAAGTTTGTAATTTAGTTTAAGTTGATTAATGGGTCATTGTCCGAAAAAACAAAAGTTGTCCACTCGGTGGTCAAAAGTTAACAGCTTTTATAAATCTATGTTGCGATTTGATTGCATAGAGCTATAGACCGGGAGACCTAGTTGTGTAAATTGTTTTATCCCAAAATTAGTACAGGAATTCCTTAACTTTAGGTATGTCCACCGAAAAGACGATAACCTAAATCTGACAATGACCCTTATATGATTAGTTAGACGATATCTAAATAGGCATACAAACAACTTCGAAATTTCTTTTTTCAGTACAAATTTTGTTTTTTTTTTTCAGTCGAGGAGATAATCTCATTCAGCCAGTACGATCTCGCGCCGGAGACGGCGGGCTTACTGGACGCGCACGCGAGCGTGTTCGTGTGGCTGGGCGCGCACTGCTGCCAGCGCGCCAGGGACGACGCGCGCGCGCTGGCGAGGGCCTACCTGGCGCAAGGTTGGTGAATGACAGTCGAGGAGATACTCTCATTCAGCCAGTACGATCTCGCGCCGGAGAGTGACGAGGGCCTACCTGGCGCAAGGTTGGCGAATGACAGTCGAGGAGATACTCTCGTCCAGCCAGTACGATCTCGCGCCGGAGACGGCGTGTTCGTGTGGCTGGGCGCGCACTACTGCCAGCGCGCCAGGGACGACGCGCGCGCGCTGGCGAGGGCCTACCTGGCGCAAGGTTGGTGAATGACGGTCGAGGAGATACTCTCGTCCAGCCAGTACGATCTCGCGCCGGAGACGGCGTGTTCGTGTGGCTGGGCGCGCACTACTGCCAGCGCGCCAGGGACGACGCGCGCGCGCTGGCGAGGGCCTACCTGGCGCAAGGTTGGTGAATGACAGTCGAGGAGATACTCTCGTCCAGCCAGTACGATCTCGCGCCGGAGACGGCGTGTTCGTGTGGCTGGGCGCGCACTGCTGCCAGCGCGCCAGGGACGACGCGCGCGCGCTGGCGAGGGCCTACCTGGCGCAAGGTTGGTGATGACAGTCGAGGAGATACTCTCGTCCAGCCAGTACGATCTCGCGCCGGAGACGGCGTGTTCGTGTGGCTGGGCGCGCACTGCTGCCAGCGCGCCAGGGACGACGCGCGCGCGCTGGCGAGGGCCTACCTGGCGCAAGGTTGGTGATGACAGTCGAGGAGATACTCTCGTCCAGCCAGTACGATCTCGCGCCGGAGACGGCGTGTTCGTGTGGCTGGGCGCGCACTGCTGCCAGCGCGCCAGGGACGACGCGCGCGCGCTGGCGAGGGCCTACCTGGCGCAAGGTTGGTGAATGACAGTCGAGGAGATACTTTCGTCCAGCCAGTACGATCTCGCGCCGGAGACGGCGTGTTCGTGTGGCTGGGCGCGCACTGCTGCCAGCGCGCCAGGGACGACGCGCGCGCGCTGGCGAGGGCCTACCTGGCGCAAGGTTGGTGAATGACAGTCGAGGAGATATCTCGTCCAGCCAGTACGATCTCGCGCCGGAGACGGCGTGTTCGTGTGGCTGGGCGCGCACTGCTGCCAGCGCGCCAGGGACGACGCGCGCGCGCTGGCGAGGGCCTACCTGGCGCAAGGTTGGGAATGACAGTCGAGGAGATACTCTCGTCCAGCCAGGATACTTAGCCAAGTTGCCAATCGCGAGCGCTTGGTAGCGTATCGTAGTTTTCCCTCTCTGTCACTTTTGCATATTAGTGCGACAAAGACAGCTAGCTACCTTTCGTTTACGATTGACGATTAAGCGCTAGCGATTGGCAACGTGGCTAAGCACCCAGTACGATCTCGCGCCGGAGGCGGCGGGCGCAAAGTTGGCAGTTGGCTTCTCATTATTTAGTTTCTTACCTTAGAAGCTCCGACTTGGTGGACCGATTATAATGATGGCTTTTTATTTGAAAGATGGTCTCATTTTAATTTCGTTCAGTTCTGACAATCGCATCCATGAGAAAACCATATACCTAAGTCTTAAATTTATGAAACTGATCGCGTTCGCTTCGCGTCGCGTCATCCGTACGCCACGCCGGGGTTGGTCACTTAGGACACTTGTATTAGCTGGCGGCTGTTTGATTTTATCGCGTCACGTCGTGTCGTTCGCATTGCTTCTCGTTCGCAGGACACCGCGAAACCCCTCGGGCACTTTGTCGTGCACAGACGAATAATTCAATATCACGTTCACCGATTTCGATAACTCCTTTTTTCACCGATTTCCGAGATGGTCCCCTGATGAAGGGATCTTGGGATCTTTTAAGTTTTGTTGTTTTTTTTATTTGGTAACTCAAAGCGAGGACCCGGCAGACCCCGCAGGCGATGGCGGGATAACTTGGACTCCTTTTTAAGTGACTGGCCAGATATAGCACAGAACCGGGATGAATGGAAGAAGAGGGGGGATGCCTTTGCCCAGCAGTGGGACAGAATGGGCTTATAATAAATAAATAATGATTTATTTGGTGATTATGTCCACAGACCCGGCGGCACGTGATCCCGAGACGCCGGTCACCGTGCTGAGTCAGGGCCGCGAGCCGCCGCACTTCACGGGCTTCTTCCCGCACTGGAAGCACTCCATGTGGAAGGTAACTTAATCATCATCATTACTTTAAGAGTCAAACTCTTGTCGGCGTAACTGATCAATGTAGCTGTCTCCATCTAACTCTGTCTAAAGCCGCTTCCTTGACTTCCTTGTACTACACAACGTCTACTTTCTCTTTTATTTGTTTCATGTAACTTCTTCTAGGTCTCCCTCTTCCTCGCTTTCCTTCAATTATGTTTTTTATCAAAGCGTCATGTCGTATAAGGTGGCCAAACATTTTCCCTCTTCTATTTTCTATTAACTTTAACAAACTAATTTTTTCGTTCACTCTTTTAAGCACTTCTTCATTTGTGCTTAATAAATGACTAACTAAAACTGTAACTGAATAAATAAATAAAATAAATATATTGGGACATCTTACACAAATCGACCTTGGGGCTGCCATCTCTTAAATGAGATTCAGTTTAGGTTCGGTTTGTCAGTTTTTGACAGTTATTCTTTGGAACTGACACATCGCGATTCAGATTAGATCCTAAACTGAATCGCATTAGTAGATCGTGGTAGCCCGCCTTGTCCCACGGTAATCTCAATTAAGGCTTGTGATGAGGGTGCCAAGCGATGATATATATAATAGATAAGATACATATAAATACTTAAATATATAGACAAACCTAGGAACAAATAATTGTGATAAATAAATTTGAACCCGAATCCTGCAGGTTCGTAGGCAGGGTCACTACCAACTAGCCTGCGGAGGCTGACAATACTTGGAGAAATTGTTATCTTGTGTATTTAAAACTTTGAGGTAATAAGAGCTGTGCTCTACAGCTCACGCATTTTCCATTGTGTATAAGTTCTCCATCTTATGACTTAACTTCCAAACGAATATTTGACTGAACCAGAATTATTTTTTTATTAGGTAGCTGTATTTTTTCAATGTGATCTTCTGGCAGGCCTTGTATCTTCGTTGTAAGTCGGGTTGTTAAAGCGTACGTATTATAATAAATAACACAACGCGCAACATAACACTCGTTACGTATGTAAGAGTAAGAACTAACAAGTAGGTGTACACATGTATGTGTTGAAAATTTCAAACTACTAGTAGTTCTGAGGTTATATCCACAAGACACGAGAAGTGTATATAAAAATGTTTTTTCATATATTTGTAAGTAGCTATCTTAATTATTAAATTTGTCACCAGGGCCACAAAACATTCAGCGCCATCATTAGCGCCCTCGAAGGCAAGGCGATCGTACAGAGCGGCAACAGCGCGTTACAGAGCGGCAACAGCGCCAACCGCTTCGACCAGCACGAGAAATACCCGCTGGCAGTACTGCGAGGGCCCAAAGACCACCTGCCGTCCGACGTTGACCCGCTGGCTAAAGAGGTACGTCCAACTTGTTACAGCGACCAGGTTCGGAGTGGCAACAGTGTGTGGCAAAGCGGCAACAGCGCCAACCGATTTAATCAGCACGAGAAATACCCACTAGTACTACGAGGGCCCAAAGACCACCTGCCCTCTGACGTCGACCCGCTGGATAAAGAGGTACGACCAACTTGTTACAGCAACCAGGCTTGGAGTGGCAACAGTGTGTGGCAGAGCGGCAACAGCGCCAACCGCTTCGACCAGCACGAGAAATACCCGCTGGCAGTACTGCGAGGACCCAAAGACCACCTGCCGTCTGACGTCGACCCGCTAGCTAAAGAGGTACGATCAACTTGTTACAGCAACAAAGCTCGGTATGGCAACAGTGTGTTATAGAGCGGCAACAGCGCCAACTGCTTCGACCACCACGAGAAATACCCGCTGGCAGTACTGCGAGGGCCCAAAGACCACCTGCTGTCTTACGTAGACCCGCTGGCTAAAGAGGTACGGCCAAATTGTTACAGCAACCAGGCTCGAAGTGGCAACAGCGCCAACCGCTTCGACCAGCACGAGAAATACCCACTATCAATACTGCGAGGGCCCAAAGACCACCTGCCGTCCGACGTTGACCCGCTGGCTAAGGAGGTACGACCAACTTGTTACAGCAACAAAGCTCGGTATGGCAACAGTGCGCTATAGAGCGGCAACAGCGCCAACCGCTTCGACCAGCACGAGAAATACCCGCTGGCGGTACTGCGAGGGCCCAAAGACCACCTGTCGTCTGACGTTGACCCGCTGGCTAACGAGGTACGATCAACTT
>JALPQI010021103.1:0-15971 GCA_025490895.1 Thaumatotibia leucotreta
CGATTTCTCCAGGATCCCATCATCAGATCTGGATTCGGTGACAATGGGACCAACTAGAAGGTATACCCTTTCAAACAAAAAAATAAGTTTTCAAATCGGTCCACGCGTCTTCGAGTAATCGGGGAACATACATAAAAAAAAAAAAAAAGATTTCGACGAATTGTAAACCTCCTCCTTTTTGAAGTCGGTTAATAAATAAAGGACTTTCTTACACAAAATCGACGTAGCCCCAAGATAAGCTCAAGTATGGCTTGAGTTGTGAATAAATGTATAAATAAAATAAATAAAAAAAATAAATATCTTGGGACATCTTACACAAATCGACCTAGTCCCACGGTAAGCTCAATTAAGGCTTGTGATGTGGGTACCAAGCGACGATATATATAATAGATAGATACATATAGATACTTAAATACATAGACAACCATGACCAAGGAACAAATATTTGTGATAAATAAATACACAAATAATGCCCTTGCCGGGATTCGAACCCGGAACCTCCAGCTTCGTAGGCAGGGTTACTACCAACTAGGCTACGGAGGCTGACAAATACATACATATAGATATGTGAGGGTATCTCGTATGTTATCTATATATATAAACGGCAATGTCCTGACTGACTGACTGACTGACTGACTGACTTAAATCAACGCACAGCCCAAACCGCTGGTCCTAGAGAGTTCAAACTTGGCATGTAGATTCTTTATAATGTCTAGAGGCTCACTAAGAACGGATTTTTGACAATTCGTCCGTTAAAGGGGTTAAATGGGGGGTTAAAGTTTGTATGGGGAAACAAGATTAGTTGAGCTATTTTATTCGAAACTTCACAGGAATGTTTTTAATAATAAATAAGTAAACACATGTTTCAGGTTTTTTAAAAATTCATTCCCTATGTGGGTTAAATGGAGGGTTAAAGTTTGTATGGGGAAATCAGATTAGTTGGGCTATTTTATTCGAAACTTCACATGAATATTTTTAACAATAAATAAGTAATCACGTGTTTCAGGTTTTTTGAAAATTCATTCCCTATGGGGGTTAAATGGAAGGTTAAAGTTTGTAAGGAGGAACCAGATTCGTAGGGCTATTTAATTTAAAACTTCATAGAGGTGTTCTTGCCAATGAAGATGTAGGTACTAATTCGTCTTTAGGTAGGTTTTATTTTTTAAGTGTAGAGTAATGTATATTTTTATTTGTTTGTTCGTTAAAAATATCTACAATTTTGCATGGCGACATATGATTCAAAGCGAACGAATTTCAAATGTTTGTTTGACAGCTCGCGGACAGTATAATGTATAAGCAGCGCAGGTGCGCGGGCCGCCTCTCTGTAAATTCAGTTTTCTGATTCGTGTAGTTTATTTGCCATTAAGTATTTAAATATGTCATACTAATATGCTGTTCAGTCGAAGACAAAATAAGGGGTATACAAAAACGTTCAAAAATATGTCCCAGTGCACTCTAATTCTGTGTAATAAGAACGTCGTAACATATTTATGAACGGATTCTTTCGATACTTATTTTTGCACTTGACTGTTCAATGAAACAGACTTCAAACAGAATGTAATAATGTAAGATTCTACTTAGGTTTAGGAAAGGTTAGAACTGCCACCCCACACAGAAACGAACGGCTATCAAAGTAGGTTCAGGTTAGGCTTGAACTGTAACCCCACACAGTAACGAACGGCTTTGAAAGTAGGTTGATGTTAGGTTTGAACTCCAACCTCACACAGAAACTAACGGCTATTAAAGTAGGTTTAGGTTAGGTTAGAACTGCGACCCCACAAAAAAGCAAACGGCTATCAAAGTAGTTTAAGGTTAGGTTAAAACTGCGACCATTGAGATTCCACGCAGAAATGAACGGTTATTCAAATAGGTTTAGGTTAGGGTAGAACTGTGCCCCACAGATAAGCAAACAGCTATCAAAGTAAGTTTAGGTTAGGTTAGAACTGCGACCCCACACATAAGCAAACGGCTGTCAAAGTAGGTTTAGGTTAAGTAAGAACAGCGACCAGTGTGACTCCACACAGAAACGAACGGCTATTAAAATAGGTTTATGTTAGGGTAAAACTGTGACCCCACACATAAGCGAACAGCTATCAAAGAAGGTTTAGGTTAGGTTAGAACTGCGACCCCACCCCCCACACATAAGCAAACGGCTATCAAAGTAGGTTTAGGTTAGGTTAGAACTGCGACCCCCGCACATAAGCAAACGGCTATCAAAGTAGGTTTAGGTTAAGTAAGAACTGCGACCAGTGCGACCCCACACAGAAACGAACGGCTATTAAAATAGGTTTATGTTAGGGTAAAACTGTGACCCCCCACATAAGCGAACAGCTATCAAAGAAGGTTTAGGTTAGGTTAGAACTGCGACCAGTGCGACCCCACATAGAAACGAACGGCTATTAAAATATGTTTAAGTTAGGTTACAACTGTGACCCCACACATAAGCGAACAGCTATCAAAGTAGGTTCAGGGTTTGTTTAGAACTGCGGAATAAATATTACAAAATTTTAACCAAACTAAAATAAGCATCCGTAAAGGAAAACCTCAAGCACCATTCAAAATTCCCTGATTTAAATTTACTGAAAACTATTCTTCGACATAATGACTTGTCGATGAAATAAGAATACTTGAACCGTTGTCTTTGAAACAACATTCGATTAAATGATTGTCGACAAGTCAAGGCGAAACCCAAAAAAATATCACAAATATTAAACTTATTTCGGCCACTTTTGAATCTCCTGAGAAAAAAAAAACAAAATAGGATTCATTGTTTGCAGGAAACCGTGTAAAACCGACCGAACCGACAACATGCATAATACATATAATTATAACTGCATACGTACAATCGAAATGGTAACCTCCTTCTTTTTTGAAGTCGGTTGAAAACAATTTTTTTATAGAAGTCCAAGATCTACGCGTGCGAAGCCGCGGGCAAAAGCTAGTAATATACATTTGTCAGCCTCCGTAGCCTAGTTGGTAGTGACCCTGCATATGAAGCTGGAGTTTCCGGGTTCGAATCCCGGCGAGGGCATTATTTGGGTATTTATTTATCACAAATATTTGTTCCTTGGTCATGGCTGTCTATGTATTTAAGTATCTGTCTATTATACTCGTATATATCGTCGCCTGGTACCCACATCACAAGCCTTAATTGAGCTTACCGTGGGACTAGGTCGATTTGTGTAAAGATGTCCAAGAACATTTATTTATTTATACATGAGATCACAAGCCTTAATTGAGCTGACCGTGGGATCAGATCGATTTGTGTTTAATAAGTACACTCAATTAATTGGAAACCTAGGCCACATAGAACCTTATCAAAATGACAAACAGTAAGATATTTCGTAGAATTTTATTGAACGCGTCACTTTGCTACGGCTCGGCTCTTGAGTGGCCTATTGGTTGATTGATTGAATGTACCTACACGTTTCTTTTAAAACGCACAACGTAAGCATAATATAAAAAAAACAACCATAAAGGAAAGAAAACGACTTTTAAAATCCTATTGGCACGATATCTCATGTCTTCCTGGAGTACAGTCGGCCGCAGTAAGACCATTAGTCGGAATTACCCTCACGAACAAGTGTATCGGATGAGATGAGCGGATAGCGGGATAAATAACTCCGGGCTTCATTAGCGTCCGGCGCGAGGCACAAGCGATGGCGGGAGATATGAGCTGAGGCGGAAATACAGTAGGTACAGTGCAAAAATATGCATCGAAAGAGTTCTTATAAATATGTTACGACGATCTTTTTACATAGAATGAAAGTGCAGTGGGACATATTTTTGAGCATTTTTATACACTTACACATTTTTTTACCTTTGACTGTAATTATGACGGCTTCTGTTAGTTGGTAGTGATCTTGATTACAAAGCTTGTGGGCTTATCACAGGATTACTGCGACAATATGTCGCCACGAGTTAGTAAACTGGTGGCTCGCGGCGATATATTGATATACCAATCATGTGGTTCCGGGACTCGAATCCGGAAACTACAGTATGCTTAGCTTTAGTTTCCGGATTCGAGTCCCGGCCAGGGCATTTATTATATTTGTGTGTTAATCAGCGTGTTACTAATAAATGTGATCACAAAAAGTACCTAAGAGCATAATTATTTCACTATTGTTTTACTTACCTAAAGTTATTCAATCGAAAGCTTGATAAGTACAAATTGGCGAGAGCGCTTACATTGTAATATATTGCATGTATTACAGATCATAGTGCTCGTGGAGACCAAGGTTTGGCAAACGCAGTGCAGGACGTCCACCCACGAGGTGGAGAGACGAATCTAATGAATATCACCGGGAGACACTGGATGTAGGTCGCTTCCAAACGGTGTATGTGGAGGTCCAAAGGGGAGGCTGATGTTCAGCAGTGGATGAAATGATGATGACGATGATTACAGATCATTCCTTATTATTGAGCTAACCATAGACCAGAGTAGTTTGTGTAAGATTATTCCTTTATCCTCCTCTTTGTGTCGTATTCCTCATTGCTGAGGGTCGTGACCTTCATGAATAATTTTCCGGACCATCTCTTTCCACTTCTGACGGTCTGAGGCAGTGTGTATTGATTCGAGGACGTTTGTATTGGTGGTATCGCGGATGTGATCTGTCCACAGCATAGGACTTCTACCTCTTGGTCGCTTGTTTTGTATTTTCCCTATATCCTATTCCTTTATACCTATTTATAAAAGGCATCATCCGCTAATACGTTACACCTTGAACCACACCCGGCACTGCATTCGGCACCACAAGGAGGTGTTTTGTACTACCGCACTGAATTAATGAAGCTACTCGTTCAATTGAGTTCACAAATATGTACACATTATCTACAGGGTGGAAATTATTTGTGGGTTAATAAGGGAAGAATCGCCAGGTTGAAGTGGCAGTGGGCTGGCCATATTGCCCGGAGGACCGATGACCGGTGGGGTCGGCGTGTTCTCTCATGGCGACCACGCACTGGACGGCGCAGCGTGGGAAGGCCCCCCACAAGATGGAGCGACGACCTGGTAAAGGTTGCGGGTGTCCAATGGATGCGGACAGCTCACGACCGATCTTTGTGGAACTCTCTGGGGGAGGCCTATGTCCAGCAGTGGACGTCAATTGGCTGATGATGATGATGATGAAGGGCAGCTACCAGACCCAGAGTAGCTACGCGAAAGTCTTAAAAGACCTTCGATTAAAAAAATATGAGACGTATTTATTTTTGTCATAGCACAGTAGATGGCATACCGTTTGCACGTCACGCGCCCGTGCACGTCACGCAAGCGGTTTGCCATCTAATATGACATTTACATTCACTACAACCCGCACGCAACGCGCTGCACACGGATTCGGTGTGACTTGACTTTAAAACGTTCGATAGCATTTTCTACACTTTCACTAACAGGGTGAATATCTGAGCGTTTCAACCGCCCAATTTTGGTGGCATCATTATTGCCGAAATTTCTAAACGTCCCCATGTTATACTTCGTCATTTGTATAAGATACCATGCCTCCTTCAAAACACAACTTCACTTCATCAGGCCATGATAGTCCACTGCTGGACGTAGGCCTCTCCTATTAACTATGCGCGTAGACGCATTAGGAGGTAAATACCCATAATGGCCATGCTGGGCAAGCGGATTGGCGATCGCAGTTACGTGTCCACTATGATGACGCTGCTGCCCACCATCAATCTTTTATCAAATAATGGTCAGTGACACTTCAATCCCTTAGTCGACTCTTACGACACCCGCGGGAGGAGTTGGGGTGGAGACAAATGTATTCTTACTGCCGTTACCACACGGCTGATATGACAACTTAACACATTGTAACGAATAAAAACTTTGACAAAAATGATGCCACCAAAATTAGGCGGTTGAAACGCACAGATATTCACCCCACAGGGTAAAGCGTAATGGAAACATTTATAAACTTCTAAAAATGGGTAGCATATACCTCACTGGGCGAACCTCTTGAAACTCGCATCAACAAAACTCGACGAACCCTAAACCTAAACAAACAATGTACTCTCTGACCCTATACTGTTGGGACCACTGGATAGCTAAACCAGTTTATATCTGACCTACGGAAATAAATAAACGTAACTAAATATTACAGATTTATTTTGGAAATGTTTTTATGAAAATAAATGTCCTATTTTTTCTTGCAGTGGGTACATCATCTGGAAGTCTATAAAAAATGTGCTGTACATCTATGTTTTGAATGGACAGTAAATCAAAGTACAGCACGAACATTTCACGAAAATTAATTCAGTTTTTGAGTTTTTCTTATGAAAAAATACAACAAAAGTGCCTTGAACATTTTGTAAGCATGTGCTATAACTGACAACTTTGTTTGCTATTATATTCAATATTTCTACTCGTTTTTTTGCCGCTCCATTCATAGGCTGATAACGAATCATTTGTAAATGATTCGTCAACACTCATCAGCCTATGTCAATCCACTGCTGGACGTAGGCCTCTCCTATTAACTACGCATATAGATATAGATGCATTAGTAGGTAAATGCTCATAATCACCACGCTGGGCAAGCGGATTAGCGATCGCAGTAGTGTGTCCACTATGATGACGCTGCTGCCCATCATCAATCTTGTAATAAACAACTGGTGACACTTCTATCCCTTAGTCAACTCTTACGACACCCGCGGGAAGAGTTGGGGTTTACAAATGTATTCTTACTGCCGTCACCACGCGGCGGTGTAAATGATTATGGAAAAACAACTACGTTACTCTACACTGAATATAGTCTGACATACCCGTCGTCAGCCATGTGGTGACGGCAATAAGAATACATTTGTCACCACCCCAACTCCTCCTGCGGGTGTCGTAAAAGTCGACTAAGGGATTGAAGTGTCATTGACCATTATTTGATAAAAGATTGATGATGGGCAGCAGTGTCATCATAGTGGACACATTACTGCGATCGCCAATCCGCTTGCCCGGCGTGACGATTATGGGCATTTTCTTCCTAAGGCGTTCATACGCATAGTTAATAGGAGAGGCCTACGTCCAGCAGTGGACTATCATAGGCTAATGATGATGCCCGTCGTCGGGATTTTTTTATCAGGGTTCTACGATTAATTTTGATGTGAATTTACCACCAATATACAGTATACACTAACCCCTTTATTCATAAACGTCTGCTAACTTAACAAGCCGCTAATAATTGTTTGTCCCTTTCGATCTTAAGAATGTGTCCATAAGAGCAAAAGGGGCAAACAATTATTAGCGGCTTGTTGAGTTAGCAGACGTTTATGAATAAGGGGGTAAATGTAGTACGGAAAACTTATAGGTCGGATTAGAATGGTCATGCTTTTTGAGTGAAGAACGAATGAACGTTTTTCTGTATGTTTGTCTTAGCTGTGAGTTTCGAGTGCTGTTTCTTTTTATATGAGTTCGTATCCTGTTTGGTTGACTTAGGTTCTTAGCGATATACTCGTATATGTACTTATAGATACGATACAGGTTTAGTCAATAAATGTGGCGACAAATTATATGAACGGTCGACCAGGCAAAGCCATACCTACAAAACATCATTTTTATAGCGGACATTATATGTAATCGTAATTTGATGATAGTAACCAAAATAATAGATTATGTGTAAGTAGCTCAATTATGTTATAATCTAGATAATAAAAAAAACATTAAGTATGGAAAATACTCAGCAAACCATGTAAAAAGGTTTAAATGAACGACAAGTACTTCGCAACGGATACTGTTAGTTGAAGATATCATGAAGTTATTTTTGTATTGCAACTTTGGTTGCAAACAAACACACAATAATCGTAGCCTAAAAACGACTGCAACAAATGTAACAGACGTTTATTACAATTGTCGTACCTGTCACCACACAAATCTACTCCACCACCAAATTCTAAGTTATTAAAGCTACCAACCCTAAGGGGAAACTAGGGCAAATCCCGCTAACTCCTTCTGCAGCAATAAAAATGGAACAATCCCCTTTGAATAGTCAATTTGTTAACGTGTTCGTTATTTATCACGGTCTCATACTCGTAGCGGGCCGCGGTAAGGCGTGAGTCACACCTATATCGTCATCATCATCACATCAGCCGAAAGACGTCCACTGCAGAATATATGCCCCCAAAATTACCGGTACTGAGCCACCGGCATCCAGCGCACTTCTGCGACCTTCACCAGGTCATCAGTCCACGTTGTGAGGGGCCTACCCACGCTGCACCTTCCGGTACATAATCCGGGTGGCGCATCGTTAATTTTTGCCCACCTATTATACAGTGTGTGGCCTACAACCGGGGCGAAAATTTAAACGGTGCATTAATAAGCTGATCAACAATCATTTCCACATTATTGTAATTAAAAAAAAATACCTTTTTTTTGTAATTTTCTGTTTATGCATTTTTCATTATTATGGGTTCATTTACTTGAATTAAAAGTTATCAATAACTTATAATTTTTGAATAATTGAATTTTTTTTTTAAAACCGTAACAAATTAGTGTAAAAATAAAAACAAAATTATTGTTATGACTTCGTACCTGGTATACTATCAAGATGTCTTGCGACTGACAAGCTACGACATCGTGATGCCAAGATCCAGTACTAAAGGTACATAGCTTTGAATGACAATATCTCCGAACTTAACCACTTTGAAACACCGGGACCTTTACAGGATTATTGCCGATAGTCTAAGGAGTCACTCATTTCATTTTTCTTCCGTGTCAAAGGCCTCACACTGTAAAAGGTGGCCAAAAATTAAGTGCGTCCTGTTGCCACTGAGATAGGCATTTTTTTAGAAATTAGTTAGTATACAGGGTGGGAATCAGTATACCGGCAGACTTTACCAATGCATTTTTGATGACAAAAGAAGTAAAAAAAAAATGTGACATGTCAATTTCGAACAAAACATTTTTTGTTCTTTTTTGTGACATTTTGTTTTTTTATGTACATGACCAGTAATAAATTATAGGGAAAGAATTTTTGTTCAGTGTAGTAGACAAATATAAAGATTAAAAAAAAATAGAACGCCATGATTAAATAAATTTGCAGATCAACTTTATTCAAGCATTACAATCATGTTTTATTTCAACTCCAACCTCCATTGTGACGCTCACTTTACCCAAACCATTCTCATCTTCCAATGACTTTACACACAGACGAATCTGGCCTGTTTCCCAACAACATACAGGCCATAATCGCGTGACGCCAAATGACATTTCTTGTAGGAAAATCGGAAGTCGTATTTAGGTTTTTTGATAAGAATTTACGGTTATGCGCAGGTTAAGGGTTAGCGGTTAACTTTCGTGATAAAAACGCGCGTTTATTGTGTCGATTTGTGACGATTTACAGTTGAATATTTAAGGGGTTTGTGGAAAGGTGTAATACAGTTTTTTTTACTTTTTGCAGTCACGAATGAGTTTCACTAGTCAAATAGGACCCTTGTCAAAATTAAATTTACTAAAATTACTTCTCGTATGTTAAAACACTCGCTACGCTCAGGATTCTATTTTAGAACCGAAGAAAATATTATGTAAGTTTATACGTTACATAATATTATCTTCGGTTACAGCGAGGATTACTTATGAAATAAAACTATTAACGGATAAACTCGCGTACGACTCTCGCCCGGAGACCACGAACCCTGTAAAGTGTTCGAAACGTCGAAATGAAGTTAAAGTTAATTAATATACGCGAGTGTATCCGTTTTTATAGTTTTATCTTATACCTACGTTACGTTACTTACATGTGAGTTGAACAAAATATATCGCTCTCGTGTAAAGAAAAGAGACAATCGCCCAAATTTCACACTCGTATGATCTACGTATCTGAAGTTTGAAGTGAAAAACGGGTCTTAATCGAGTAAACTTACGTTTAATTTTATCCTGACGTTTGGTTTCGGTCATGATATTACACCCGTGGTTGCAGGCAGACCATGCCTGCCTCTGAGTCTGCCTGCGACCACGGGTTTAACGTCATGCCTGAAACGTCAGGATAAAATTGATCGTAAGTTTACGCGATTAAGACCCGTTTGTCGTTAAAATATGAGTGATAATCGTGAAAGTTTAAATTAACATATTGAAGTTCCTATATTTATTATTAAAGAACGACATAAAATAAAAGTAAACAATATAAGGACTTAACTTAATACCTACACTATCTATAAATAAAAAAATGGCCTAAATCGCCGTCAGTGGGCAAGGTACCCAGAAGGCTGGCCGCATTGCCCCGTTGTATAGCGATTCTTAAACGCTGTGCAAGATACTGGCCAGCCCTCTGGTCGCCTGAGGTCTCTATTAGGCGAGCCGCTAAATCTTTAAAAAGTCCATGTGCACTTGGCCCCCATGGCCATATTGAAGTGAAAAAGATTACAAAAGTATCCTAATATTTTCAGCCTTACTACAGAGGTTTTCCCTGAATTCTCCTGCAACCCTTACAAGATGAAAGCACCCCGGATCAGATATGACCCCACGAAGGCTTCCGGGATAAAGAGATTGCTGATAGCTGTAATGAATTAGTTGGGTTACATTTTGAACTTCGTGGAGAATCTAAACATGTTACACACGTTATTTTATGAGTCAGTAATATTACCTACCACACATCGTGTACATCGTGTGTATAAGCTATAATATATGAGTACTTTGTGACTTTTAGTATAGGATGAACCCCGAAATCACGAAAAAAAAACTTTTCCTAACTAGTGCGAAAAAGTAAACAAGCGTGCGTTAATTTTTCCTTTTAGGGCACTTGTTATGAAAAAAGGCGTTCGATACACGTGTAAAAACTTCTTTTTAACTCGGGTGATTGGCGCTCTCGTTTCACTCGGGCTCCAACTTTCACCCTCGTCGAAAACAATTTATTTTGCACTTGCATCGTAATGTACTATTACAATGCATCTACCCTGGAAATCTTCTTTTTAAGGGTAAACTTATGTAAAAAATGTGTTTTTTTCCGCACTTCTGCGGGAATGAATTTTCATAGTACTTTTCCGAACGGTCTTGTTGGTACTGCCAAGATAATCTGATTTTCCTCGCATAATGCATTGTAAAATGTATGATACACATGTTGAAATGTAGGCTTATTTCTAAGTCGTGTCGATTTAAAAATTTCATATGTAAATTGGTTTCGTGATCCAACATTTTGTATGGGAAAGTGATTTCTTTGGCGTTTTCAGCATTGGTCCCATACTAAAAGTTGGGTACGTGTGTTTGTGTGTGTGTGTGTGTGTGAGTGGGGGTGGGTGTGTGTGTGTGTGCGCGCGCGCGTGCGTGCGTGTGTGTGTGTGGGCTTGCGTGCGTGTGTGTGTGGGTGTGGGTCTGTGCGTGTGTGTGTGTGTGCGTGAGAGTGGACGTGTAACTTATAGGGACAAATCACGCCACCTATCTGGAAGAATTTTAGAAAAAAATACTTTCGCTTCATTTGTTGAAATTGTCTTCATTTGTATCATTGCAACCATAATGTACCTCCGTTCTATTGTTCTATTCCACTCAGTATATTTCTAGTGAAATGTGTTGTTTTGTTCAAGCTCCTCAGTGGTTACATTTACTTGAGTTAATTAATTCACAAACTCTGCAAATAAATTATTCAGCATTTTAACTCGAAACACGTATGGCATTTAATAACAATCATCTTATGTTCTGTAATGTGTTAGTAGGTACTCATTGTTAATCTAATACATAGCTTTTAATGTGATCGATTATATTATAGTGATCGTTTACTATCATATACTCAAGAAAACTGTTAAAGAGAATAGGTACGCTATAGAATTTATCCGTATTCTTGTGGTCCTGTTTTATTGCAGTAGGTTATATTGAATAAGTTTTTTATTATAACTAGTTACAGAAAAGAAAGAACTTGTATATGCTCTCTTATATATGTTATTTGGTACATGGTTTTCATTTAGTACAGTAGGTGAAAGACGTACAGAAAAATAAGACGTAACTAACGAATAACTTCAATGTCATTAAATTTTAACAAAAGCAAACTTAATATTTTAATAGAATGTCTTCGATTTTATTCGTCGTTTTATATTGCAATGAAAATGTAGTTATAAAGGATGTAAATCTAATCGGGGTGACGCTTTTAATGACGTAATAAGTACATTTAGACAAACTTTAGTTAAAATTAGAGCAACAAAATTATCCATACAAAATAATTCGGCGCGCAATGTAGAGCAACACACTCAAGTTATACGCTCGTTGGCAGTTAATTTCAAAAGCAGATGTCATATCTGCCATATCAATATTAACAAACGTTCGTATCTACATTGCTGCTCCGAAAATCTTAAAAACGTTCTGTGGGCCATAATTAAGTGTAACTTAAAAAAAAAAAAACTGTGATTACACTGATGAATCGCATGCCTGGTTTAATTTGTCGCCTGTAAGTATTAGATTTACACAAGGTATGATCAAATTGATCAAGGATGACAAAAAATAATGCTACCTAGCAAGTCTCTGTACTGTTTTTACATAGACCGTGTGTTCACCGGGTTAACAGCTCCGAGATCTTGATAACGCGATGTTATCAGCTTGCATGTGATTAGCGGTTATTTACTACCGCCAACGACTAGACGGATTATTTTACAGAATTCCCGTTTTTAGGACGAAGTGAATAAAACTTTTTTGAGCTTCGGCAATTCAGTTCTTAGATTTGATTTTACAGATAAGTTTGTAACTACTACTAACAGTAATATGGATTAAATGAAAGATTTGAATTTGCGTATGTTGGTATTGTTTTTCTTTTTACTTCGGATTTTTCGATTGATTCTTGTGGAATTTTGAAAAAGACAAAATAAAACGACTTGTTATTAAAGTAAGTTTAGGATCAAATATGTTGCATCATTTACATCCTTTAAAAATTTAAATATCAACATCTGGTTTTCTAAATAAGACACTGAACAATATATTTTTTTCTAGTGTAAATTTAGCAGGAAATTCCATTAAAAATATCATTTAATAGTAAGGTCCCTGTAAGAGGCATTAAGGTAATAAAACAGTATGTTTTGAACCAAGTTGACACAGAAGGAGCACTTTTGAATGTTAATTGAAGTAAATATGTTTGTAAATAACAATAATTTACATTAATTTAAACTTTCATAATCTTCTTCTTTTGAATAACATTGAGACTTTATTATGTGCACTTTCATTTATATTTATTTTGACGTTTCGAGCATGACGTTACGCCCATGCCTGCAGGCAGACTATCGCCACTGAGTTAATACACCGCCCTGTTACTATTTTTAATGTGAGTAGTTCGATACATTTCGATAAATAATAACGTAACGTAAGTAGTAAGTTATCAAGATGGTAGCGTACCCTAGTTAAGACTTATACGAGAACCTTACTACGGCCCGTTACGGCGATCGTATCGCTATCGCTCGAGCCATCGCTGACCGCTCGCGGTACGAAATACAGGGTGACGCAGAGGCGTGATATAAAATGTCCGATTAAGTATGAAAGAAAAAAAATTAACGAAGAAAATGTGTATTTAATAAAATGTTATATGTAGTCATAACTTTTATAACCTTTGTATAATACGGGAAATAATATAATAGAAAATAGATAGTATAAACTGTTTAATTAAAGAGATGATGTATAATGTTTAATTGCTCTTCACTGCAAAGTATAAAACAAGGCCATATTCCGCTGTCAGTTCCTGTGTAATACACTACTTAAACGGTAACGGCCTTTGATGCCTTTTTTTACGAATAGAGTGATTTAAGAAAAAAAAAATTTTTGTTATGTTGGGGCAGATCGCCAGTAAAATTTTGTTTACTATATCTAAGCAAAATAATTTTTCAAATAAAGAATGATGATGTATTGTTTAATATATATTTATGTATTGTATATTCCACGTACATAAATTGTATTTTTAATTTTAATGTATTCAAACTATTTATATAAACTCTTAATGATGTCTAAAACTGAAGAAAACTTGGCATTATGTATGTGTTTATAATTTAGTAGCGAAGTAAGAAACTAAAAGATTAATAGGTTTTTTTATTAGGTAATTGTGCTATTTCTTAGAAGTTACCTATCTAATATCTTCACTCGCATTTTAAAGAACGCATTTCAAAAGTCACCCTGTATATACACGTTACAAGAAAAGATAAGCCAGTAATGGTCAGTTAGGTCTTCGTTAGCTACGGTAACGGTATACTTACGACTCATTTGGCTGAGCTGATTTTGCTTCGATTGAATTTCTAATTTTAGACGCTATTTGTAATTAGGTCAACTTGAAGTACCATCGGAAACGTAGTGCATAACCATATATAGTGCATAAATATGCACTACCGTGTAAATCCAATACGGGCGATAAATCATTAAACTAGGTATTGAATTCATTAGTATGATCATCATTAGTATGTCAGCCTCTGTAGCCTAGTTGGTACTGACCCTGCTTACAAAGCTGGAGGTTCCGGGTTCGAGTCCCGGCGAGGGCATTCTTTGTGTAATTATTTATCACAAATGTTTGTTCCTTGGTCGTGGCTGTTTATGTATTTAAGTATCTATATGTATCTATCTATTATATATATCGTCACCTGGTACCCACATTTCACTTCTTCATCAGCCTATGAAAGTCCACTGCTGGACGTAGGCCTCTCCTATTACCTATGCGTATAGACGCATTAGGAGGTAAATGCCCATAATCGCCACGCTGGGCAAGCGGATTAGCGATCGCAGTAATGTGTCTACTATGATGACGCTGCTGCTCATCATCAATCTTTAATCAAGTATGGTCGTCAGTGACACTTCAATCCCTTAGTCGACTCTTACGACACCCGCAGGAGGAGATGGGGTGGTGACAAATGTATTCTTTCTGCCGTCACCACACGGCCTTACACGGGTACCCACATCGCAAGCCTTAATTGAGCTTACCGTGGGACTAGGTCGATTTGTGTAAAATGTCCCAGATTTTTATTTATTTATAATCATTAATTAGTAAAGAGTTACACTTCATTATGACGCCACAGATTTTTCTAAAGAATTTCGGAGCAGCAATGTAGGCACGAACAGTTGTTAATATTGATATGGCAGCCATGTTTACTTTTGATTTTTTTTTTCAAATAGTTGTGTCAGTCATCATTATAAAATTCCCTAATACGCTTTCTTCAATAAAAAATACTTTGACGAGTTTGACATATCGCTCATATGAAGGCACCCGTTTGACCTTCGAACTGAGTTTATTGTAAATGTTAACGTCAACTACCCGCAACGAATTCGAAGATTTCGCCAATCTGATAGAAACCGGGCTTACATCCCGACAGAGTTTGGCAAAAAGTAATATGATTACTCCTTCAGATTACTTTCGTATGTGTACTTTATAATATTTATTATAAAGTACACATACAAATGTAATTTATAGAAGTAATCATATATTACTTTTTGCCCAACTCTGCATCCCGAGCAGTTTTCCGCTGATCCGGAAGTCTCACCATAAACTCGTCCAAGTGTCTATCTATAATTATCTATAAGTATCTAGTCCACATAAATTTGGCTGGGGCTGCGGCCGTACCGCGAAAAACGAAATTCGTAAATTTAGAGGATGACGCCTTCGTTTGAGTGACAGAGAAAAATCCTCGAAATTTACGAATACGGTAGTAGGCCTGTTAACATTTTGAGGCGCACAAAATGTTCCCTCGTTGGTGTGAATGGCAGCACTCCCTAGTATCCTCACGGCTCTTTTCTGCATTAGGTATAAACACCCTATGTAGCGTAAAACCACCCAACTATGGTCCAATACTGCAACTATGGTCCACAATTTCAACTCCTAAATAAGCATCAGTCCCATCTCCTTATTGTCTTTTCCCAAGTTTTTTTATTGTTAATAAGAAGTGCCTATGAATAGCACGATTAATATTTATAACAATCACACCTAATGTAAGATATTCGATTAAAGTTTGGACCAATGTTGGGAGCGTTTTACGGTATGTTTTGTAGGAATGTCAATTTTATCGGCGTTTTTAGGGTTCCGTAGCCAAAATGGCAAAAATGG
>JALPQI010021104.1:0-19670 GCA_025490895.1 Thaumatotibia leucotreta
CTAATGCCACTAGGTAATACCATCGAATAAGGTCGTATGTCTGAACTGATCAATTTGATTGTTCCACTAAAATGCTCAGAAAAAGAACTGTATTAGCAGGAAGGGGAGGTAATTCCGATATTTTTACGAAACGGATACTACATTATAAATCAGACTTGCAAGAGACACAAAATTACATTATTTTCAGTAATTGAGAAACAGATCAATGTTGTGGTGTAGCAAAAACCATGAATTAGCACTGGCACTAATCCATGGCACTGACCCTCAAATCCTCAATTTCTTCACATTTCAAACAGATTCCAGTAAAAATAATTCTATTATTAATATAGCAGCATTACGACTGACATTCTCAGTTTATTATGGCCATGAGGAAATTATTACTTATAGTGACATTATCAAGTTTACTATAACGCCTCTTGACATTTTGTACCCGTATGCTATGCTCAGATTTAGAAGTTAAAAATAAATTGATCTTGATCACTTACGACCTTTCGTTTAATAGCGATTAAAGTATGAGCTTGTTAAAAAACTACTTTAGTAGTAAAATATACGCGAAGGGTGTAAATAATCGATTTATGATCAGCGGTTAAACAATGAGATATTTATGGCTGTTCATTTGTACTTGATGATTATTTAACATCGCTACTGTAACTAGGTGCTAAAAATTTATTGACATTTGTTAAGTATTTTTTGTAATCGTAAAAAAAACGAGTTAATAATAATAGTCCAGGAATGTAATAAATAATATTGATAACGTACAGAAAACTATTAGTTAACAATTTATGTTTACTACCACACTCATTATGCCATGATAGATGAGCTAAAAGTAATCGTTGTATATAAAATCTTCAAAAACGTGATTGTTTTATTCAGTTCAAGGTCGTGTACAATCTGTGTTATTTTTCACAATCACAATGAGCTAGAACTAAAAATGGCTCGTATCATACTAGATCTTCAAAATTGTCCATATCATGGTCAATGCAAGCATAGGAAAAAAATATACTTAACCTTGCGACCCGGAATCGGGGACTGGCTAGCGGCGATCAACGCAGATATCCATGACTGTAAAATTGAAGATCTCGACGCCAATGAGCATACAAATGTCTTCCTTCCTGCAGTTACAATTAATTATACACCGACTACGTAAACGCCAGATTACGAGTATGAAGCTCTCACAAAGTGCGTGAGGTCAGAACACATGATATTATCATCATCATCAGCCTATCTCAGTCCATTACTGGACTATGCTTTAGAGCGATTTGTAAAACAATTCTGTATTCTGGCCATTTTTTTCCACAACTCGACATCAAACGTGCCTATTTTGCGTAGTCCCAACGCTGGCCCAGTACTTTTTGGGGACTTCACATACACCCTTGAATTTCTTCGCAGGTGTATGCAGGTTTCCTCACGATGTTTACCTTCACCGTAAAGCACTTGTGAATATCAAATGATATTTCGTACATAAGTTTTTTGAAAAACCCATTGGTACGAGCCCCGGCTCGTACCAATGGGTTTTTCAATTCGATCCCCGGATCGAACCCACGACCGTTGCGTAGCAGCCGTGCGTTTTACCGCGCACAAGCGCTCCTAATAACAAGTATATTATGTACATTGCTGATTTTCTTTTATACTTGCTACGGTAAAGAGAACGCATTTAGGATGAGAAGCCATTTGTTTGTTTAAATATTTGCACACACTGGTTCCTGTAGCCGTACCATGAGCTGGAAAGTAAAAGATACGTAATGCATTCTACCTAGCTATGTACCGAGGATAAGCTTCATAAGTTGCGAAACTTCTATAGAAAATGTTGTCGACAATTTAAATTTTACCAGCAATCCAATCATGCCAAAAACATTGTATACCTACAGGGCGTCCCAAAGTTATGGGACATGAAGGGGAAGTACCTTAAATATCGTAGATAGCATATTTTGCTGAAAGAAGACTTTATTTTATTTTATTTTTTATTTTTTAAAATTAAATAATACTGCATTAAAAAAAAACCAAAAAAATTTTTGCGTTTTGTAGGCGTCGAACCTGCATGAAAACAAAAAAAAAATTTTTCGTAATTGTATTCTGTCATTCGAAAGAATGGATAAAACATAACAATTTTCCTTCAGAAACATAGTATCTAAAACTAAAAGAATAACCAAAAAAGTTTGGTTCAAAATTAGAAAAAAAATTGTAGTTGGTTCGATTTCCGGGTGAAGCAAGTAATTTTTTGAAAAACTTTGAATGCAGAATTACTACATTTTAAAAATAACGTAAAGTCTTCTTTCAGCAAAATACACTATCTACGATATTTAAGGTACTTCCCCTTCATGTCCCATAACTTTGGGACGCCCTGTATATACATGACTTTAAAGGAATATTTTATGCCTTGTTTACTCCATTGTGAAATACAATATTCTTCATAACAATAAGTTCTCATGGAAACATTCTCAATGAGAACTTACTCTTAAATTATCATGTAAATTCTTTGCAATTTCCGAGTATATTCCCGCAATTTTGAGAATGTTCTGCAACTTCTACATTGCTAATTCTACCGCGCTCGCACTGATATATTGGAGCAAGCACGATGGCTTTACGTATCGAGTAAAACCTAACGTTACCGATACTTCCAAGGTCATGGCACGGCTACTGCAAACAGACGCGGATCCAGGACTTCGTTGAGGGGGGGGCACTGCGATCCAGGACTTCGTTGAGGGGGGGGCACTGCCCTATGATATGATAGTATTTTACACTTCAAACACCACCTAGCCATACATAAGTCCAGCGTGAGGGGGGGGCAAGTGCCCCCATTGCCCCCCCCCTGGATCCGCGCCTGACTGCAAAGTCATAGTATAGCTAATGTTTACAAATATTTATAGATTAAACCTTATTAATGTGAGGGTACCTAAGGCTAACCGTTTTACCGATAGTCTTAACGTCATAAATACACCGTGTTTTTATTGGTTTTCGTTAAATTGGACAGGTTACTTGGAACATTAATAGAAGTTACCTGGTATATCAGCATTCGTTAATTTCGAAAAAAAATTTTTTTTTCCTTTTCATACATAATAATTGTAATGGTACCTTAAGTGTGAGAGAACCATAAAAATAAGATCTCGGGCGACTGACGGCTGCTGATGGCACATGTCAAAATATGTAACATAAGGATGTAATAAAGGTTGCAATACACTTGTTCAGTCATTAAACTTATTCTTTTAATAACTCAGTAACAGTAAGAGTAGACACTAGTTTCTTAGAGAAATAGATAATTTTTGACCTAAATAAGCTTCCCTTTAATTTAACGGAAACCAATAAAAACACGGTGTATAAGGCACATTTCTGAAGTGTCAAAAGTTAATTCTTAGAAATTTCCAACTATAAAAGTATAATTTGCGACATGACCGCTTACAATTAAATCACTCAAAGTACACTCAAAGAATTGGAACCCTAATTCACTCAGAACCATGTCGACATGACGTGTGGTGAGAAAATTCTTAAATTTTAATTTCTAGCGTTACTGTGACATAGTTCCTGAGTGGCCTAAGGTTCCCATTGGTTGACGGAACCCTAGCACAGTTAGTTCACGATTACACACGGGATAGCTCGCGCCGCGACACACCACTGTACCTATATTTGTATATACATTTTTTTATGTGACGAAGGTAGACAATTGAGCTCTCAGCCCACCTGATGGAAAGCAGGAGTCAGGGCCCATGGAAATAGTGATCAAAAAATCACCTATGTGCTGCCTACCTTGAGGATTTAGATGGATTGCCTCTATCTATGCCAGTAATTACACCGGCTATCTTACCCCCAAGCCGAAACACAGCAGTGCAAACACTGCTATTTAGCGGCAGGTTAACGGGTAAGACGATGGTAGCTATCCGGGCGAACCCTGCACGAGGTTCTATCACCAGCAAAAATAATTATAAATTGCATCAATAATTGCATTTTTTAAAATGTGTTCCTGATTCATTACTGTTACTACCCATTCATGGATCAACTTACTAAGGAGCGCAGTTATAACGACGTGTAATTATTACACCACCTTAAAAAAATCTTAATATTTTTATATTCAATTTAACAACTAAGCTCCAAAACGTATAATTATATTTTATACTTACACATTTTTTATGCGGTTTCAGAATAGAATTTCAACTCTATACAGGGTGTTTGGTCAGCGATGTCGGAGCTTTTAAGAGCTTAAGCTACAATCAATTTCATCGATAAATTACAATGCATTTTTTTTTGCCAACGATAATTAAATGGCGGCAATTTTAAAATTTCGAACAGTCGAATACATGAGGTATTTCATTTTTAATATTTTTTTTGGTCTTGTTGTTGAAATAGTTAAGTCGAATGATCAGCTTAATTAGTTTGCTTATCTAATGAGCTCTTTAACGATTTTTTTTTTGCAAAGATATGACCAATAACAAACGTATAATTCCAGAAATACCTCATGCAACCGTATTCGTCTGTTTGAAATTTTAAAATAGCCGCCATTTAATTATTGTTGGCAAAAAAAAAATTGCATGGTAATTTATCGATGAAATTGATTGTAGTTTAAGCCCTTAAAAGCTCCGACACCGCTGACCAAACACCCTGTATACATATAGTATGAGTCAATATTGATTCCTCTATTTAGATATTACCTTACCCATTGAACGGCTCAATTGCACATCGTTTCCCTCTTATGACGTTCAATTTTCAAAATGAGTTCCCTCGCATTCTCGCTGAGTAGATCGAAACGAACAATAGTGTCTGTAAGGCCGGAATTACACTTTCTTACGTAAATAGAGATGATAACTGTAGTTTAAATAAATTATTTAACATTATGCAAGACATAAACAAATAAATAATAAATAAATAAAATAAATAAAATTATTAAATAGAAGTTACGTACAAAAATTACAGCAATCTACGTCATAGTAATAATTTATTCGTGTATTATGTCGTGCATAATGTTAAATAATTGATTTTACAATGCATTATGTCGGAAACTGCTCTTTTCAAGGCTATACTTATGCATAGAAAGTGGCTCTTTTCCGCACACGTACGGGAAAATAGCTTTTTAATTGGTGAATAATCCAAAAATGTTGTATTGTCCAAAGTGTCCAAACCAAGGTATTGTTTAAATGACAACAATCGAACTTACATCTTTGACTTTATTTTAAAATATAAATGTTTACAGAGAATACATTAAAAGTGTAAATATAAAAAAAATCATTTTAATTTTAAGAAAAACTAAGATATTTGCTTTTCTTTAATTTTTCAAATCAACAACACCTTTATATTTTAATGCTGCTCCACTCCAACTCGGACCCATTTTCAAACGGTGAGAAACGTATTAATTAAAATTTTCATAGATATAAAAAACAGCACTCAAAAGTGAAATTACTATAATAAAATGTTGATTTCTGTGACAAATAAATAAACTTTTTGTTTTCTTAAGTGCTACACAATTTCTTTTTGTGACACACGTAGCCCAAATGTTCAATTCGGACCGAGTCACCGAGTAAACGACGGTATTGGGCTAGGATTGGCTAGTTTGTTTATTGGTAGTTTCAGTTTCTTTTCACCACATAAATTTGTTTGTTAAAAGTATTTCGTTCTCTCGTTGTCATTCGTATATCTTTGATGGAGTTTTTACACCACAATGGAAGTAACTATTACATTCAATATTCAAAATTGTACTAATGTATATTTTTATAATAACAAAGATTAAATAAAATGGTCAGAGTATAGCAAAGGGGGCGCGGTACTATTACTTCTGACTTTTTTTCCTCACATACTGCATTGTAAAATGTTGTTCGATATACGCGTAGAAATGTAGGCGTCTTCGCAACTCGTGTCAGCAAAAAACACTCACTTCGTTCGTGTTTTTAACTCACCGACACTTGTTGCGAAAAAGCCTACTTTCCACACTTGTATCGAAAATAACTATTCTCAAACATGCAATGAAATATTGTCTTTACGTTCCTTAATATAGACTCGGAAGTAGCGCTTTTAGGGCACAGTAACTCACTGGGATGTAAATGGAATTTCATAGCCTAGGCCTGAAAAGAAACTTTTTTTTTATTTCGACAACATTGTCATTTTTTTTGTATTTCTTTGTATGTTTGAGAAGAGCACTATACATGTCTCGGCGTGAAAACGGATTCCCGGCCTCGTTACCTATCCAGTATATACCAACTTGGCCGGAAATCCTCATTTTCCTGGCCTCTGATGTAATGTACTATTTAACTACAGTCATCATCCCAATTCATGACAGTGACAAGATAGTTTTTCTGCGTAGCTGTGCAAGAACATTAAATCGTTTATTACAGTTCTAAGTAATATTGATTTCAAACAAGCTTGTAAATAGCTTGAATTGGAATTGCTATTCTGCGAGGTAATACGGCCAGCTTTATGATCAAACTCCGAAGAGTAGTTAGTTATTGGTTGCCTACGACGTTGGAGGTTCCGGGTTCGATTACCGGCGAGGGCATTTTGGTGTATTTATTTATCACAAATATTTATTCCTTGGTCGTTGATATCGAAGTAAGTAGATAAAGTCAAAGTTAAACGATTAATTTTATTGAATCATAAAATATCCAAAAACAGAATAATAATCAAGGCTAATTAAAAATAAAACTAACTACAAATACAAATTTAAATTTGGCTCCCTGGGCAAGGTGCCCAGCACGCAGGCGGCATTCCCGCGCTGGATTGCGACAGCAATCCTTTTCGCAAGAAAGCCGCCCGCGCGAGGATCGCCCGTGGACTCCCTGGTTGCTTAGCCAAGTTGCCAATCGCTAACGCTTAGTAGCGTATCGTAGTTTTGCCTCTCTGTCGCTCTTTCATATTAGTGCGACAAAGACTGTTAGCTGCCTTTCGTTTACTACTGACAATTAAGCGCTAGCGATTGGCAACTTGTCTAAGCACTCTGAGGCGTTTGCTAATGGCCTTGTGGAGCCCGTGTGCCCCCTTGCCCCAGGGACCAAGTGTCCCGACGCCAAAAGCTACAAACTCGTAGGTGGCGCCGAGACATTAAACGATTATTTATTCTTACATGAAATGAAATACAGCTATTTCTAGTGCCTTTAATTAATATTAGTAGTATCGAACCTGTAGTTTACATTTAATTATGATGGCAACGGTTAATATTTAACTAAGACTAAATTTACTGACCAGGAATACCAGGATGCTTACCCGAGTTGCCAATCGCTTGCGCTTAGTAGCGTATCGTAGTTTTCCCTCTCTGTCACGCTTTAATATCAGTGCGACAAAGACAGGTTTTTTCGTTTACAATTGACGATTTTATTAGCGTTAGCGATTGGCAACTTGTCTAAGCACCCTGAGGTACGTTAATAATTCGGTTGATTAGTCGTCGTTTGTTTAGGATATTGTTATACAAAAGCTAAATCTACATTGTAATTAGTTTTTAGATTCTGTAAATTTACAGTATTGTTAGGTATTTTCTTCATTGTTGCCTTAGGAGTAATGGCAATTACGGGTGCCTAGGCATGTACAGTAGAGTAAGAGATGACCACTGTATTTAAAATCGGTGTTTAATCGTTACTGCAGAGGCCGGGAAATAAGGGATTGCAGGCCGAATAAATAAAAGAAATCCGAAGGATACAAATCTTATTCACGCCAATCACGCCGAAGCTTATATAGTGTTTTTTTTCTCAAACTGCAGCAATAAAAGGAAAATAAAACAATCAATTTGTTTATTTAACAAACAAAACACGTATTAGATCGAAACTCAGCTATCAAAAAACTGAAAGCTGAAGAAAGCTTGTGGTCCCATGCAGATGGCAGTCCATATGGCCCTTCAAGTGGAAGAATTTCACTGTTGGTCACGATCCTCAGCCATGAGCGAGCGACTGAGAAGAAGAAGAAGATCAAAAAACTATTTTTAGTACAGATGGTGCCTTTTTTAGGCTCTAGTGCGAGGAGTGGCTCATCTTACGTCAGGTCCAAAACTTCGGAGGGCCATCTTTACTAAAAAACGTCGTACGAGATACGTGCAAAAAGGAAATTCGTAACTCATGTCGATTTAAAACATCGCCACTCGTTTCTGATTTCCTTTTTTTCGCACTTGTGTCGTAATGTACTATTTTTTAATTTGCCAAAAGCCATGATGCCGAGGACCCAATTGAACCAATCAAAACAAAGCGATTACTTTACAAGCCTAGACCTGTAATGTTTGTATGAAATTCCATTCCGTGCGGTGACGGAGTAAGAATACAAAAATCACCGCCCCTCTCTTCCCGTGGGTGTCGTAGGAGTCGACTAAGGGAAATACTGAGTAACCAGCTTCTCAGCCGGTGGTAGGGTATTTTTACTAGTACCCGCCTGGTTGGCTACCACCGTACATTCGGTGTAAACGCCCGTGAAATGACTTACTTGCGTGTTTGCCGTGTTTCGGGGTCAGCCGGTGTATTTACCAGCATCTAGCGGGCCAGCAAGGCGGTGGCAACTAACAGGTTACTGATTGTCTCCTGTTCGTTGCCGCCGCGATTTGGGTTCTACTTTTCACTTACGATCAGGTGGAGTGGAGCCACTTTGTTGTGCCAACGTTATTTTTATTGGGTCGGCAACGCGCATGTGACACCCTGAGGTTGCAGGCGCCCATAGGCTACGGTGACTGCTTTCCATCAGGCGGGCCGTATGCTTGTTTGCCACCGACGTGGTATAAAAAAAAAAAAAAAAATCCATTACAATTGACAAGCTCTAAACGGGGTACTGGTACTTCCGAGTATATTTTTAGGTACGTAATGACAACACTTTATGTTTGAGAAAAATCTTGAATACTGACTTTTTAGACAACGTCTCGTAAGTCTAAAACATGATTGAAGTCAGTTTTCTTGACAGCTTCTTCTCACGGTTTTATGAGGTTTTCTTTATTACTACAATTGATCGCATGGTTTAAAAATACGGAAAAGTCCTAGGTGAGCATTCCTTTTTATTTAGTCCATTTTCACAATTTTTGAATTTATGGGTACATTTTGAATCAGTTCTACTCAGAATCACGAGCTCTTTTGATCCCAAAAGGGAAAAAATGTCCCAAACTTTCCATACATTTTCCGGATTTTTTCCTTTGTTACTGCCATACAATGTGTATGGAAAATAGTAACAAAACAGGAACAAACCCATGGGACATTTTATTCCCTATTGAGATCAAAAGAGCTTGTGATTCTGAGTAGAAATAACCTAAAATTTACCCAGAAATTGAAATTATAAATATTAGATGTCATATACCAAAGAAAAACGACCAAGATCACCTAACGTCCGAGAAAATTGACCGGTGGTTGCTAAGACCGAGTGGCCGAGGGGTACAGGCATCAGCCGTAAAAGCTGAGTACGTGGGGTCGATACCCACCTCGGACGTTAGGTGATCTTGGTCGTTTTTCTTTGGTATATGACATCTAATATTTATAATTTATATAGTATTAAGCAGTGTGACTACTGGGGAAAATAAAAAGTACAAATCAAAATATTTAGTTAATAAATAATTTGCTTTGTATTTTCACAATACGTTCAAAAATTAAAAATTATGAAAATGATAAAAATAAATGCTCAGGTCGCACATACTACTGCAGATTCTTAATCTCGAGTGAGTTCGAGACCCCGTCTCGAGAGTAAAGGCCTTTGTCGCTCCTAGTTACCTTTGTGACATTTTCTTACATTTCTAGAACTTTCTGAGGTTAATGTCAAATACGTTAATGTTGAAATCCCAACAGGGTTATTGTTATAAGAAACAATAGCGTAGACTTAACCTAGACAGTTATAAAGCAAGGCAGGTGGCCTGGTAATGAGCAAACAGGAAAATGAGTGCGTCGTGACTTCACTCTGAGCTATACTATAGTTCTAGTATGTTTATCGCATGTACTGCAATCGTGTTTCATCTACGATAGATGCGTGTGTCGGTAAAGGCTGTCAAAGTCAAAGTCAAAATATTCTTTATTCAAGTAAGCTTATTAATAAGCATTTTCGAATCGTCTGACACTATCAAGAGAGAACAGACACCTAACCCTACACCGTTCCTGGGAAGAACCAGTAAGAAACTCAGGTGGACTATTTTTTTCAAAACAATATAATAATACATCTTATTTATAAATATAACATTCATTGAGAATTTTTTGCATAAAAAAATATTTTTATAGACATTTTTATAAGAATCAAAAATAAATAAAGTATCTTAATAATAATTATTGTACAAGTTCACAATATTATTAAGCATCTATTATATCTATAATACTAGAGATGGAAAGGCCTTTAGTTGTCAAAATAAAGAGAAATTAAGATTTAGAGATGTAAAAGGTCTCTAAACGTCATGATTTTAACAATAATAATAAAATAGAAAATTAACAATTTAGTGACAAACACAAAGCAACTATTCTTATTACATATATAAATAAAATACAACAGCCAATACCTATTTAAATATGACATCACAGTAAAATAAACTCAAATATTAAATTCAACAAGAGATGACGTATAGTCTCTAATGTCAATGTAACAAATGTTTCATGTCAGAAGACAGTTAAACTAACAGTCTTGTAAACTAGTGCTACAGAATAAAGGCTGAATCAATACAGGGCTGTCACGATCTCCTAATGCGATTTAGTTTAGGGTCTAATCTGAATCACGATGTGTCAGTTCCATAGAATAACTGTCAAAAACTGCCAAACAACCTAAACTAAACCGCATTAAGATACCATGGTCCACAGAACTAAGCTGCTGAATTGGGGACCATTGCGTGGTATTTATTCTGTTTCTTATTTTTTCAGTTGTACATTAAAAATTTAACTGTAGGTTTGTGTTGTCAAAAAATCTTTCAAAAAACTCTTCCCGCGGGAGTCGTAAGAGTCGACTAAGGGATAGAAGTGTCACTGACCATTTTTTAATTTGATTGATGATGGGCAGAGCGTCATCATAGTGGACACATTACTGCGATCGTCAATCCGCTTGCCCAGCTTGGTGTTTATGGGCATTTACCTCCTAATGCGTGTATACGCATAGTTAGTACAAGAGGCCTACGTCCAGCAGTGGACTGAGACAGGCTGATGAGGTGAGGTGAGGTTAGGTTGTGAAAATCAATATTTATTGCGATTTTTTAATTGCAGTGTCGGTAGTATTTTCGCAAATAGTCTCATTTGAGTTATGAAAGGGAATGAGACCAAGAGACGGAAATAGCCTGTAAGATTATATAAAATACAATTGTCTATTTATTAATTTAAGAAGATATAAGTAATAACACGATACACGCAGAATACATTCAAGAGAAAAAAAGCATAATGGAAAAAATACTACCTACATCACAATAACAATTGTAGGTACACAACATTTTAACTACTACTACTACTATTTATTATAAGATAAGTTATAAACTGTAACAAACCTTTATTAATTCTAAACGGTTTAAATTAATAAAAAAAGTATATTGGGATATGTTCCATTTAGAGAGTTCGGTAAGGCTACATAAACTACGTCCCAAATTAGTTATTATTCAAAGCTATTCAAAGTTTTTCTCATAGATGCATGTTTTTTTTATTCACGTTTCTCAAGTTATAGGTTGGCGAAACAATTTGTAGATACTTACGAATTAATTAAAATATTAACTTAACTGTATCGAGAAAGTATTTATCACAAAAATTTTACCATTTTCTTTTAGGTACATACTCTAAAAATGTATTCACAAATTACAAGTAATATAAAAACATTCACATTCACTATTATATGTAGGAGATACCCTAGAAGATAATTATGTTATTGCTTTTAAATCAGCAGGATAAAAAAAAATTACATAATAAGATAGTATATTATACTTATGCCAAAGTAAAGCTTTCTGGGCTTCGCAGTGTAAATAAAACCGAAACGTATCGAAGAAATTAAATAAGAAGTGTCATAGCATTAACATAATTGTTCACTATTACTATTACCAAATCAATAGGAAGACTTAACAAATAATTATCAAGAATTCTATTCTACCATCGAAATGCAACAAAACGGCAACGTTGCCAGCTCGCGGGAGGCCAGCGTTGCATGTCGGCCGTGAATCATGCACCTGTCTACCACTTTACCGCATCTACGGGTAATTTACCAGTTCACGATCACAATTACCGTGAGCATAATGTAACCGCAACTCCTGTGAGCTATTCTTACAACTTAACGACAACTCTTCACAACACTCCAGTGTCCAGAAGGTTTGTAAGTTTCCATTGTTTTTACCAGATGCCTACCTTTACATTTTTGACAAAATAATGAAACATTCCTTTTTTCTCAGATACTTGAACGCAATAGGATTATGGGCATTAACACAATCGCAGTAATATGTCCAGTATGATGACGATGTTCAGTACGATGGCAGCAACAGTCTCCTTCTTCTTCTTCTACCTAGCGTTATCCCGGCCTTTGCCAGGGTCCGCTTTGCTGCTACATTTCCTTCACTTTGCGCGATCCTGGGCATCATCTACTGTAAGCCCATTCACACTCAAGTCAGCTTTCATGACATCTAGCCATCGCTTCTTTGGTCTGCCGCGGGGTCGGGGGCCGTCAAGGGCTAGGTTAAGGCATATGTTTCCTACGTAGTCAGGTGGCCTACGACAAACGTGACCAAACCACCGAAGACGGCATTCTTGAAGCTTCTCCGCTAAGTCACGGACTCCGAGGCTGCCACGGATGTACTCGTTCCGAATGCGGTCAGCACGCGTAACGCCGCACATCCATCGTAGCATCTTCATCTCTGCAACGCGAAGCTCCTGAACGTGCCTTCCGAGAACCGGCCACGTATCGGCGCTATAGAGTAGGACTGGGTGGATAATGCACTTATACACTAGCCCTTTGAGTCTAAGTGGTATTCTGTGATCGCGGATGACACCTGTACCCTGCCGCCATTTAGACCAAGCTGCGCTAATTTGGGCTTTAATGTCATGGTCAATGGTCCTGGACTGCAGTACTGATCCCAGGTATTCGAACCTGTATGTTTTCAGGGCAGGTTCATTCCCTATGTTGATGGGACTCGGATGTGTCCGCAGGCCATGTATTCGGTCTTCGTGACATTTAGTTTCAGATCTCCGTTCTTAAGCGAGGCCTTCCACCGGTTCACTTTTCGCTCCAACGTCTATTTGTCCTCGTCTGTCAATGCGATGTCATCTGCATACATAAGCAACCATGGCAGAGGATCTTGTATCTCTGCCGTGACGACATCAAGTACCACACTAAACAGAAAAGGGCTGAGAGCGGAGCCCTGGTGTACACCGACTGTGATGGGGAAGGGTTTCGTGTCGCCAACGGAGGTCCTTACCAAAGAAACCGAATCACGGTAAATGTCCCAGATAATATCAATATAGATCTGTGGCACGTTCTTAACCTTCAATCGCTGCCCGTCAATCCTTAATAAATTAATGGACAATGACACTTCAATCTCTCTTACGACATTCATGGGAAGAGTTGGGGTGGTGACAAATGTATTCTTACAGCCACGCTTAGCTTAACACCGCTAATACAAGTAAGAACATAAATAGACTAAGGATGAAGGATGAAGGATGGTACGGCCGTGTCTTTTTTTTGCTCGACTTGGCGGGGGCACTGCCGTGCCCCCAGATAAGCAAAAATTAATGAAGTGACAGAAGGTTGTCCTTTTGGAAGACAAATACTGTTGGTCTAGATGTGATCGTTTTGTATCTGATATAGGTAATGATGATTTACAATTTTATATGCTGTAATGCTGCGACTTTGAAGACTGCAAAAAATAAAAGTTACCTTCAGAGATAATATATATATCGGAGCTCACAAATATCTAAGCAGACCTCTATTGGTCTTTGCCTGGCTTTGTAAGCCGTTTCAATGACAAGCTCTGCTATTATGTATTTTACAAAATGGTGTATTATACCGCAACAAGGGTAACCAAATACGTACTAAAGACCTGACGAGTGAATTATATTTATAAGTAGGTACTGTAGGCCAACCGCAAATTCAAAATTCGCAAAGTTCGAGTATTTATACGTAACTATTATTAGTAGAGATTGAAAAAATAGGCGTCAATGTTGATTAAATTATTAAACAATCAATCGTTTCCTGAAAATTCCATATTTGTTACCGATTACTATAAAAATCTGTCTAAATCTCTGTCGCCTTCAGAAATCGAAAGTAAAATTCGAGAAATAATTTCCGGCAATCCAGAGGCAGCGGGTTCGAATCCCGTGACAACCAGAGTCTTTCGTAGTTGATTTTTTCTATGGTAAGCACATCTGTTACGACATTGTGGGAAATAATTTAATGACTTAATAATTTAACCAACTTTGGGTTTATGTCCATGATATTGCGAAAAATGACGCCCATTCGTTCATCTCTGTCCTTAGTAATGACGCCTTTATTGGGCTGACAGAGACAAATGCTCGAAATTTACGAATTTGAAAGAATGATAAGAGAGAGAAGATAATTTTTATTTGCATTAAATACTACCAGATACAGGTGCTGGAATTAATACATTTTAGTTAAGATTACATGTTTACAAGCCGTGTGGTGACGGCAGTAAGAATACATTTGTCAATGCCCCAACTCCTCCTGCGGGTGTCGTAAGAGGCGACTAAGGGATTGGAGTGTCACTGACCATTATTTGACAAAAGATTGATGATGGGCAGCCGCGTCATTATAGTGGACACATTACTGCGATCGCCAATCCGCTTGCCCAGCGTGGCGATTATGGGCATTTACCTCCTAATGCGTCTATACGCATAGTTAATAGGAGAGGCCTACGTCCAGCAGAGAACTATTATAGGGTGATGATGATGATGATGATGATGACATGTTTAACCTGTAGGTAAGCAAATGTAAAGCTTAACCCAAATATTAGAAGGAATAAATTAAATTATAATTACTATAGATATGACTAATCTACGATAACGATTTTTAAGGAAGTTGGTACGGTGATAGTGTAAGTTCTGCGATAGGACAGTTGGACCGTAGTTAGATATGCAGAAAACGACCATCTTCAATTTTTGTCGATGCAGTAAGCGACCAAAACCTAACATCTTAAGCTTAAGTCAGATTGACAAAAAACAGTTAGTCGCATTCTAAAAAACTATGGTCTGGACTGTCTACTCCCGGAATCCCGGAAAAAACAGAAAAAAATCAGTTCCCTGGGATTAGGATACTATGCGACTTCATCTGCGTAGCCGCAACTAGATCATAAAAAAAAATATCAAAAGACATTCCATCTTTCACAAAACGACCTAGCCCAATGGTAAGCGCAATGTTATGGAGGCTTGTTTGTGGGTACTAACGACAGTAGCGACGTAACAAAACAAGCATAGTCAAGACACGAAATAAATGTTTTTCATTTCATTCCCGGCGGAGACAAAATTAAATCTATTAAAAACCAGTTTGTTGACCCTCGCTGGGATTCTAAACTGAAACCTCCAGCTTCTTAGGCAGGGTCTCTACCAACTAGACTTAAGGACGCTGACAAGATGCCCTACATTTACTGTGCAAAAAACAAATGTGATCCATACTGTTTTCTAATGACATTACTCGTTCGTACTATACATAACTAGTGACAGGGCTTCATACACCGCATTTGCCTGCTCGAGGTTTCCATTCAAGAACCAGTTTGCCCTACCAACAGGCTTTCGTACTTTACAAATATATCCTATTTTGATTTTACTACTACCCATTTGCCGCGTGGTGACGACAATAATAATACCAAATCGATGTCTGACTGACAATGCGTTTATTTTAGATTTATTTATTTCATCTTTATTGCACAAAAGAAAATCTTATCGTACAAAAGACGGACTTAATGCCACAGATCATTCTCTACCAGTCAACCTCAGGGCAAAACAGAAAATAATGTAGGTGTAACTTGCAAACTTAATAAAAATACATACTAAGATAGGATGCGTACATAAATATACCTACACTTACATAAATATGCATAAATCCATAATAATAGAAAAATATAAATATACTGTAATATATCATACCATAAATTGAACAGTTGTTGTAAGAAGATACTCAACTTTATCTTTGAACTGCCAGTGAAGAAACCCTTTACAGATCGTTTAATGACGTAGTTATTTGGAGCTTTTCTAATATTAGGGGGAAAGCCGTTCCTCAGACGAGCAGCCTGAATACAAAATGAAATTGAGGTGAAGCCAGTTCGATGAAGAGGTATAGAGAGGGTCAGATTGCCCAAAGAGCGAAGTTGTCGGTCACGAGAGCCATCAAAGAAGTGAAACAAGGATTTAAGGTATTCAGGAGCTTGCGGATCATTTAATATGGAAAAAAGAGAACAAAACATGCGGATATTTCTTCTTTGACGGATAGGGGACCAGCTGAACTGCGTACGGAAAACTGATACGTGTGGTTGTAAGATTGATGACGGGAAACATCGTCACAGTGGCCAAACTAACTGCGATGCCAATCCGCTTGTGCATCGTGGCAATTCATGGGCGTTTACCTCCTAATGCGTCCATCCATACACATAGGTGATAGGACAGGCCTAGCAAGCTAATTTGCGAGTTGTTAGTTGTTGCACTAATATGAAAGAATGACAGAGAGGGAAAACTATGATACGGTACTAAGCACTAGCGATTGGCAACTTGGCTAAGCATCCTGTACAGAAAGTTAACGTTAGTTAACGAAACCTAATTTTACTTTATTTTTATATATAATGAACAGAAAACTCGACGTAGGGGCTATACTTCACATAAAAGTGTCAAAATGTTGGTTCTGCTAGAAACTCTTTACTTTTGATCATAGTCGTGACATACCTGTCAAATCAAATAATAAATACCTATTAGCTATGTTCAGCTGTGTGGTGTTACGCCGTTTGGTGACGGCAGTAAGAATACATTTGTGACCACCGCAACTCCTCCTGCGGGTGTCGTAAGAGTCGACTAAGAGATAGGCAGCAGCGTCATCATAGTGGACACATTACTGCGATCGCCAATCCGCTTGCCCAGCGTGGTGATTATGGGCATTTACCTCCTAATGCGTTCATACGCATAGTTAATAGGAGAGGCCTACGTCCAGCAGTGGACTATCATAAGTTGATGATGATGATGATTAGCTATGTTCAGCTGTGGACTAAAATATGCTCTGATGATGTAATGTGATGTGACTTAATGGAAAGAGCGAAATGCACCGTGGCTGGAATCAAAATGAGATCAAAATGGTGACTAATTTTTAAAGTTCAAAACCCTTCTTCGCCACAATATGGGGGAACGAACTGCCAAGAAAGCCATAACGTTACTATGTAACCTGCTCACGTTTGACCGGTTTCAAGCCCATCTCGATACTAATACAAAGTGAAATATCCTTATTCCGATCGTAAATTGGTAACAAATTTAATATAAATTTACAAAAAAGGTATTACGAGGCTGATTATAAGTCCCTACTCAGATTTCAGTGTTATTTATTACATTCTTATAAAAACATATTTTTTTATCAGGCTGGTTTAGTGTCCCACTGCTGGGCAAAGGCCTCCCCTCTTTTCCTCCATTCGGTCCAGTCGTTACATTTCTCCCGCCAATTTGGATAGAATGCGTCCAGGTCGTCCCACCATCTCCTTCTCGGTCTGCCAATGCCCCGGCCAGCACCATCGAAGGTTTCCTGTGGGTCCCAGTCTGAAACCATTTAGGCCCAGCTTGCTGGGTGCATACGGCAAATATGCCCATACAAAAACTATATTATTTAAAAATCTACACGAAAACATATAGCGGTAAGCCTAATACGGGCGAAGTTTTTAACTTTAACTTAAAATTAGAGCGACAAAATTATCCGTACCTACGAAATAATTCGACGCGCAATGTAGAGCAACTCACTCAAGTTAAACGCTTGTTGACAGCTAATTTCGTACCTATATTGCTCTAAATCTTAAAAAAATTCTGTGGGGTCTAAATTAAGTGCAACTTAAGAAAAAAACGACCGAGATGAGGTAAATCTGTGTTAAACTCACAGTGGCAGCTGATGGTAAGAACATAGGTCTCCATATCAAGCACTAGTTATCATTACTCTGATCGATGTTTGAAAATAAAAAGGTTATTTATAAAGCCTGCTGAACAGTGCAGTCTATACAACTCCTAATTGCTAAAATCTTATACTGCACTTAATGCTGACACAGTTTGGCTGGCCAGACGCCATAAATACGTGTACGAAACTTGTAATGAGGTCGTTAAGCTAGTCATGGACTACAAATTGGGTACACATTATTAAGGAATCGCTTCAACAGGACAACTTAATTAAGACTTCGTGAGTATTTACAAAAGGACTTATTTATCTATGAAAACTATTCGAAAATAAGTCCTTTGGAAAAGGCATTAGTTTTTCGAAGACGTCGCTGATTCAAATACGAGTTACTAATCAAGGAGTGTTTTAGGAAAATAGTTCGAAAACCGAAGTTAAAATCTTCAGTCAAATGGAGAAAATATTTGGGGGTGGAAAATGTGTTAAGTTGAAACAGGGCCGAGTTGTAACAATAACATCGTTACGGTATACGTATACATATATTCGTCTCGTTGAAATTACCCATTCAGGGATCCGCGGTCGACGGCATTTTCGTAGAGTTTAGATATCTTTTCCCGAAAATAACGTCAGTTGTTTTTGCCATAATTCAATGGAATAAGGTTCAATTTGAAACACAACTGTACTGTACCTGCTTTAACAATGAAGAACGAGTTTTGTTTAGACACTGTCATCATCATCATCACCATCATTATCAGCCTGTGATAGTCCACTGCTGGACGTAGGCCTCTCTTATTAACTATGCGTATAGACGCAGTAGGAGGTAAATGCCCATTATCGCCACGCTGGGCAAGCGGATTAGTGATCGCAGTAATGTGTCCACTATGATGGCGCTGCTGCCCATCATCAATCTTTTATCAAATAATGGTCAGACACTGTAGGCATTTTTCATTTCACGACGGTAGCAAGCAAGTACCTACATACTTGTTACATTACTCATGCAAATAATATTCTTGATTAACATAAAAAAATCAAAAAATGCATATTGATCTGCATTTCTCTAAAACTTTGGATATTTGGATCACGTTTTCGATATTGATAAAAGTACCGTAAAACGGGGTAAATAGGAATTGCGGGGTTAATAGTAACGTAAAGTAAACTGGTCTGTTAGCCCAGGATAAACAGTCCAAATTAGAACAACAGATTTTTTCATGCGTTATTCTAAACTGGACTGTTTGTCCTGGGCTAACAGACTAGTTTACTCTATATTGCTATTTACCCCGTCATTCCTATTCACCCCTTTTTACGGTACCTAGTAGGCTGGTAGACTCAACGATGCTGAGCAAGATCCACTAAAATTCCCAAAATGCCCCAACATGTTTGTATGAAACGTTCCTTTTTAACCGACTTCAAAAAAAGGAGGAAGTTCTCAATTCGACAGATTTTTTTTTTTTTTTTTTTGTTGTATGTATGTTACCTGATATCTCCGAGAATAGTGAACCGATTCTAAAATTTCTTTTTGTGATCGAACGTGTATTACCCCGAGATGGTCCCATTGGCACCAAGTTGGGGTCTGATGATGGGATCCTGGAGAAATCGAGGGATCTCTTCAAATGTTATAGGTACAGTAAGCTTCACAATTATGTGACCCCCCCGAGAAAAAGATTCCTGGTTCAAATCTCGTGACACACCTAACTTTTTGTATTTTTTTTTAGTATATCTGCAAC
>JALPQI010021105.1:0-17805 GCA_025490895.1 Thaumatotibia leucotreta
TTTTTTGGATTTACTGTTATTTTGTACTTCGTTTATAGGCCCAAAGATCGACTCTATTTTTAAGGTTTTTTAAAGAAAAGTCAGTAGGTCGTGGTAATTTTCTGTTTTACTTTTATGTAGAAACAAAATAACATTATTTATCATAAATTTAGAATTTGCACAATTTAATTATATGAAAATTATAACCAGTATTGGCAAAAACTGGTTTTCTACTTTGAGGCTCTTGCGGCAGTACTTGCCAAATGACTACCGGAAAAAGATATATTGTTAAAGAATGTTATTTTTTACGACCATCATTTTATTGGCCCGCGGTTCCGAAAATCCGTAAAAAATCTTTTTTTTATACTTCAATGTATGAAGCAAAATTTTTTTTTTAATTTTTTTTAAACGCGGCCCTATAAGAATAACCTGTCCAAAAATTAACATCTTCAACAATATATCTTTTTCCGATAATCATTCGGGAAGTACTGCCGCAAGAGCCCCAAAGTTGAAAATCATTTTTTGGAAATACTGCTAACAATGTTCATATAATTAAACCATGCAAATTCAAAATTTATGCAAAACAATCTTATTTTGTTTATCCATAAAAGTAAAACAGAAATTATCCATGCTCATCTGAGTTTTCTTAAAAAAACCTTAAAAATAAGGCCGATCTTCGGGCTTCTAAATGGGGTCCAAAATGATAAAATATCTAAAAATGGTCATAATATTTTTTGTTTCTCTAGCCACATAGTATCGATTCGTGAAGATTATTTTATGATTATCCGAAAATAAAAAAATCGATCCAACCTATTGTCCACCAGTTTGGTTTTTAGTTCATCTTAGAATTTGTTTCAATCTGCTTTGTTGATGTTGAACCTCCAGGTTGTGCGGGAGGTAAGCGGAGTTTCGGTGGTGTCTTTTCCGAGGGTGAAGACTATTGGCCTGTGATCCGCAAGTCCAGAATAGTCAGAATACTCTCCAGTCACTGACGCGAGTCAAGATCGTAGATGAGGCAGCCGTTATGTCCACTATACTCTCATATAGTTTGCCTCCTCTATATGTATGGAACGTGGGTGTTCCTCCCCTGTTTAGGATGCATGAAACTGCGCAAGCAGGTACGACACGTCCGCCCCCCGACCGTCCTCCGAAATCCGAATCACATCCCCTGTGTGTCATAGTTTTTGTTTTTTAACCATTCTATTTTTTAAATCATAATGCAGCATTGGGTATATGTCTTGTTCTTTATTCAGCGTGTTATATAAATGCGTTGAGCGTTTCTTATACTGTCTACTAGCAAAAACAGTGTTGGTTTTTGATAGACTTATGACGATATCCCTTCTGCGTTTATTTAAGAGGTTGCGGTCGAAGTTGGTGGTTTTATGTTTTTTGAGAACAGCAGACAAGATATACCATTTTCTTACCGACAGCAGGTCACACATTTTATATAATTTGTCAGTTGCAACAAACCTCTTAAAGTACAATATTTTGATAAGACTACGCTGAGCTTTTTCTACGTAAATGAAGCGAGTCTTTGCAGCGCCTCCCCATACAGGGAGACAGTAGACTAATATTGACTGGACCAATGAGGTATATATCTCCTTTAGTAGGAGGTATCTGCTGCTGCCGGGTGCCCGTCTCTTCGCATAATGTTCATTGCGCAGAAAATGTTTTGGCCGAAACATTTGGCATATTGTTGAATGGCATAATAATCGTTTCGCCGAATTATTTTTATGCATACACATACAGAAGTCCTAAAGTATGTTTTTCCGAATATTCGTATGCCGATTATTAAATTATCTAAAATGTAATATTACTAATATTGATTGTCATAAAAAATATTTCGCATTATTATTAGAGTGGCTAAAATAATCGCACTTGTCTTTGAAACTAACTTAAACTACATCAATATTAAGTTGTCACGTCTATCAAATGGAATTACCTATTTGTAGATAACCTGATTGCAGAAAAACGAGAGGGGCAGAACCGATACGGTTAAGTTAGGTTAAAACATTAATCTTAGACTTTTACAATACAAATACTAGGTCTGCTTCAGCTGCTAGGAGAAAGACCAAATAAGGGGGGACGGGGGGGCGAAGCCCCCCACAAGGGGGGCTCGCGGGGCGAAGCCCCCCGCATGAAAAAGAAAAACATTTCAAAATCATGTAATCCACCTGGATAGGTTTGTTAGGTATCTTTTGTCCCTTAGAGCGGAAATAGGAGCCCCGCCAGGGGCTCCGTCGACATGTTGGCGGATCGTATTTCATTTTAGTAGGCGTTATGTTTAGCAGCAATTTTAGAATGTACAAAATTAGGATCATCAAACATATGCATAAAACAATTTCGGCAAAGGAATCTTAGACACAATAAGCATTAGGATGAATAATGTTTCGGGCAGACGACTTTAGGCGCAAAAACTTAGACACATGAAAAATATGCGAAACAATAATTCGGCGAAACAATTTTCGGCGTAAAATTCTTATGCGACATAATATTCGGAACAATACTTTTATGCGAGTCGATATAGACCCGCTGCTGCCTTTCGGACCTGGGACTACTCTCGGATACTTTTGGAGACTTATGTACTACTGTACTACCTACTGTACTCAAACAAGTCTCATCCGGGGGCCGGGGCCCGGGGGGTCGAGGAGAGGCCGACCGAGGGAGAACACAGTCATTAGTCAGTTCGCGTTTTGCGGGTACTTCCCGCGGACCGGGAACTTGATGCCGTTTTGGGCACACTCAGGTGCAATGTAGGTCTAAGCCACGTTGTTACAAGTGTGGGCAAGGTCACACGGGCTCCTCATGTAACATTGAGGAGGATTGTGCATCTTGTTGTCTTTGCTCTGGCCTTCATTTTGCTATTAACAAAACAAGATGTCCAGTCATAAGAACGCCAAAAGAATATAAAACTTTCCATGGCGCGGACTGTTTTGTCTTATTCAGAGGCATCTAAATTGCATCCTCCTGTCACTAAGCCTTATGCTGATGTTGTTATAACTTCCTCTCCTGCTTTCCACACTCAAACAAACAATTCCACCAATTCAAACAATTCAGGCAATTCTCACTCATACAAAAAGACAGTTTTTCTTAAACCCCGAAGCTTGTCTAATTCCCCAAAAGGATTCAACTCAGCACAACATAATAGTTTAATAAAAGATTATAACATGCCATCTCCTACTGGAAATGGTTGTGATTTAACTGAAGTGTCTAAGGAACAAGCCAAGAAAGACCTCATTATAGAACTTTTAAAAATGTTAACCCAAAGTAATAGCACTGATTTTGAACCGTCCAACGTTGCTTATATCAAAAGTCTATTTCCTAAAGTCTTCGTCAATAATGGCCAACAATTCCAAGAAAGAGTGATAATAAAAGGGTCTACTTTTTTGATTAAATGAATTACACAATTTTAAATATACAATGAATTACACAAGATTAAATGAAAAACACTCTTTTTATTGTTTATGCTGCGACAATTCCACTACAGGATTGTAGTGGAATTGTCGCAGCATAAACAATAAAAAGAGTGTTTTTCATTTAATCTTGTGTAATTCATTGTATATTTAAAATTGTGTAATTCATTTAATCAAAAAAGTAGACCCTTTTATTATCACTCTTTCTGAAACATGGCTCAAATCTGGGACATGTTTCAGAATTCCAGGTTATGCCTGCATCCGTGAAGATAGGTCAGACGGGTGTGGTGGTGTAGCCATTCTTGTAAAAAAATCATTTCATTTTGTATATGTCGGCGGCCGATCGTAAAATCCGCCAGAACACGAAATTCCTAGGCACATCGTGATACGCCGCCAATTCATGTTTTGGCGTATTAACATCCGCCATATGCCATATCGTTCAAAGCTCATCGTTTAACGATTTGCCCAGTGACGTTTAAGCAGATCATGAAATTCCTAGGCATATCATAAAAAGCCGCCATTTCATGATTCGCCAAGTAAAACCCGCCAATGGCGTTTAAGCAAATCATGAAATTCCTAGGCATATCAATGATACGCCGCCATATCGTTAAATACTCACCGTTATACTTAAGTAGGGTGACCAAAATTGAAATAAAAAAAATGCAGAAAATATAAGACGTAGGTACAATATTTAATTAATTCTATGTAAATACATAGACAAATAAAATTAAACGAGACTTTTATTGTAACCTACTTAGAACAAATTGAAAAGGTTCAATGAAATAACACTTAAAATAATAGTGGGAACAAATATTTAGTCTTAATGTTTCAATCCGTTAGTTTAGTTCTCAATAATCTAAAAATGGCACATACAATCACAGCCATGTCATGGTAACATGTCTATTATAAACAGCATTTTTCATAAGTCGGCCATTCTACTTTTACGTGACCAGTGAGATATTGGCAAAAAAAGTGTGATATTAGGTACCTATTATTATATTAAGTATGATTTCATACAAATCGGGTGACAGTCGAGGACCACTGAGTTACCGTGATTATTCATATTGACTGTGATTAATTATTACAAAAAGGTATCGGAATTGATAGCCTAATTAAGCCTCATTCTAAACCAAAAAAGAGAAAATGGAAGTAATGACCCAGTAATATAATTTATAAAATATGAATTTTACGAAAAAGTTACGAGAATTTATGTACAGTCGCCATCAGATATATCGGAGCTGCCGAGGTGGTCAAAAATATCTGAACATGCACTCTAACGTGCTATAGAACTATAGAGGCGTGTTCAGATATTTTTGACCACCCTGGCCGCTCCGATATCTTTGATGGAGACTGTACCTACACGTAAAAGTAGAATAGGCCAAATATCTCAAAATATTTGCAAAATCGTAGTAATTCTAAAAATAAACATTTTGTTTAATCACAAAATAACAAACTTAATTAAATAAAGTAGTTTAGTTTTAAAATAATCTAAAAATGGGACATACAATCACGTCTTATCAAAGGAACATGTTTAAAAAGAGCACTTTTTCTAAATATGTATCTCTAAATATTGACACAATCATAGAAATTCAAAAAATAAACAAAATATAAATCACAAAATAACAAACTTAAATATCACTTGTTGATACGCGATAAACTTTGGTGACACTTTGAAGTGCAGAGAACTTTGTTCTTGTAACATGCACATCTTTTGGTACGGCATTGATTCTTGGCAGGTTTACAGGAGCATTTTTGAAACCCTTGACCACCAAACATGGACTGACAAGTAACTGCATGGCGCAATGATATGAGTGATTCAGAAATCACGCCTTTGTAATCGTTTGCTGAAATTTGTAGCTCCTGCCTAGGGAACCAATTTTTTATGGTTCCAAATGTAGTTCCAACTTTGAACACACCATTTCTGATGTCTAGAACTTTTCCTGCAATATTCTTGATGTCAAGTGGTCCACGGTCAAGTTTGGGAACGTTCAAAAATACGCTGTTACCGATTTCTAATAACGGAAGTTTTTTGATGGTTTGATCAATCATTTTTTCCGCAGCTCTCTTGGTATCTTTATGAGCTTGTTCTCTTTCCTTTGCAATATCTTGTTCATTTTTACAAAAGAAACACAGGATTTGAGAACCATAACCTTCATCACCATCAGAAAAACCACGTATAACATGCACGGGCTTAAAGCAGGATCTACAACTATGAGCTCCCGTTGTCTCGTTCCCACAGACTAGACACATTTCCACGTTAGATGCAGAAGTATCCGTATTTTGCTTACCTAGATAAATAGGCGGTAGTGATATATCAGAGCTGGGCGAAGCATTTCGATCAGCAGTTGATTCGGACATTTGAGTGTCAGTGTTCTTAGGCATGATGGTAAATGATGGTAAATTCACATTTTCAGATGGAATGTAGGTGGCTGATTTCTTTCTTTGGGTGGAATGGTAGATTTCAATTTCTGCTTACAATAATTCAACAACAGGAGTTGTTACCCTGTCTATGTTAGTTGTGATATCCAGATTGCTTCCTCCAACCTGATCTTTATGAACATTTGTGTTTATCAAGGTTGTATTATGGTGATTGTCTACCTCATTTTGAATGTATGAAATGACGCTGTTAGGGATATTAGTACCTTTCAGTATTGTTTTTGGATCAGAGCCGAATAGAGCACGATAGAGTGATCTACCAATTATTCGGTGGAATGATGAATTTTTACTATACTGTACGAAGTAACAGCCCACAGACCAATTTACAGAATTATTATCTCTCATCCAACAACGCAACATATTCTCAACATCCTGATTGCTACGTTCGACGCTGCCTTGTGTTTGAGGACGTCTAGGGGCTCCATGCATAATTTGACATTCTGGCCATAACTGTAAAATTTCTTCAATGACATGAGCTGTAAACTCCTTCCCATTATCGGATTGTAAAATACAAGGCGCGCCAAATTTCAAAAAAGAATTCAGTAATTCAAATGCCACCTCTGCAGCCTTCTTAGATGACAAGGGTCTGAGATGTAAAAACTTGGTAGCATGGTCTTGATAATTCATTAACCATTTGTATTTTCCGTCTGCAGCTTTTTTTTTTTATACCACGTCGGTGGCAAACAAGCATACGCATATTTTCAATAGGAACATTATTTTCACTTAAAAAATCACTTTGTTCTGGCGCCGACATCTTCACTGCGTATATAAACACGACCGCCATATTGCATATGCAGCGCCACCGTGGCCAAGAAAGAAACAATTTTACGAAGTGCCCGCTATGTAGCTAGGAATATCGACGAACGCATTCCTTTAATCGATCTGCCGTATTTGTTTATCAGCCAAATATTGTGCCTGGACAACTTTTAGGCAAATCATGATTTGGCGGCATTTCATGATCTGCCTAGGAATTTCGTGTTCTGGATAATTTTACGATCGGCCGCCGACATATACACCAGTAATGATTATTCCATTAATTTCAGCCATTGTAAATAACATTTGTTTAGTGTCAGTGTACATTCCCCATCCTTCATTATTCACTAATTAGTGAATTAAGATCTATTATATCTTCTTTACCATCCTCTGTTGTTATATTGGGTGATTTTAATTGCCATCACTCCTCTTGGATAATCTAATTCTTCTAGCAACTTAGGTGAAGAAATAATAGACTCGGCTGAAACTTATGACTTGTGTATATTAAATTCAGGAATTCCCACACGACGAGCTGCACCAAATGAGCATCCTAGTGCTATAGACTTGTCTATTTGTAGTTCCACATTAGCATCCTCCTTGTTGTGGAAAGTTCTCCCATCATCTTATGGTAGTGATCATTTTCCGATTTTAATCTCTTTTCCCATTAAAAATAAACCATTGCTTAAAAGGTCTCCACTGTTAGCATATAGGCTTCATAACGCTGACTGGGAAACTTATAAAAAATATCTGGATGACAGGCTGTCTGAATTGTCTGATGTATCCCGTGGACAATTGTTGCATGCATCAGACTCCTTTGCAAAATTTCTTATCAGCGCAGCAGATGCTGTATTTCCATCCAAGAAGTCTTCTGAGTTTGTTATTCCCAAATCCCAATCCTCCTTGGTGGGACTCGGAATGCACGGAGGTTGTCAAAAAGAGGAAACAATGTGAATGTATCAAACATTATAACAACATTAATGAAGAACATTTTAACATCTTACTAGCTACAATGGAAGAAACTAAAAAAATATTGAAGAAGAAAAAGCTTGACGGTTGGAGATCTTTTTGTGCATCAATTAGCGCAAGTACCCATAAGAAGTCTGGCGAAAGGTTCGCATGTTTCGAGGAGCATTTAATGAAAATAATATGTTTAGTATAGACCCTGTAGTAGCGGACAAGTTTTTAAATAAATTAGCTCCTCCTTATGTCCCATTTCCGATTTGCACTACGCCTAATCTTAGTGATAATGATATGCATAGTTTTGATGGCCCGTTCTCCTTCCTGGAACTGAAGAATGTGCTGTCCTATGTTGTAGACTCTGCACCGGGTTGCGACGGTATACCGTAATCTTTTCTAGTTCATGCCAGGAATAATGAAGTTTTAGGTTATTACCTAAATCTTATCAATAGTATCTATTTGACAGGTGACATTCCTCAACCTAAATAAATCCCAAAACGATCCAAAATCCTTATCGACCAATTGCGTTATCTTATATTATTATTTCCTTAATAAACAATTATAAGCCTTGTCCAAATAAAATCCTCGATTTCCGCCGTTTTCGAACAGTGCCATCTCGATTTGAATCAGTTTGAGTTTGTCATTGGCGTCTACCTCATTTCCTGGTGTTCCATGTGTGCTTGTCGTACGTGTATATTTGACAGATTTTGCTAATACTTTATAATAGCTCTTTGGCATAGTCTGTATTGTCTACGTCGCCGATTGCACTGGTCATAAGGTGCATGCAGACCAAAAGAGCATTCGCTGTTCTATCCCCCACTCTACGAAATCAACGAATCGTGTTTCGTGTAACAATCGAATTTCGTAGAGTAGGGGAATAGAACAGCGAATGCTCTTTAGGTCTGCATGCACCTTTACTAGTGTTCGTGCTTTCAACACCTTCGCTAGACGGTTCATTCTGGTAACGAGTTGTCAACGCATATATTTCTTCCACCATCTCTGTGTTGTTGATTTTGGGGAACACTTCGGTACTTACTTCAGTAAAATAAGTCTCTGGATTTTGCAAATATTGCAAAATCGACGCTATTACGAGTAAGAGGCGTCTTTCAGTAATGCGTTTTCGCAGTGCTACGACGAGTTCATTCGCCAAAACAGTGTTTTGGGCGTCCATTTTACGCAGCTTAATTTAATTGCTACATCGGCTGTAAGTAGGGTGGCATCGCGACGACACAATGCTTCGACGGTCACTTTTACTATATTGAGGCTTGTTTGTATACAGTTCAAAGAATCCAAATCATTCTGTGAAAACTCGATTGGGGACTGCATGTCAATCAAAGCTTTTGAGACGCTTGATTTTATTAGATTAAATCTCTCAACCATTGTAGCGATGCTTCCCCAACGAGTTTTACAATCTGCAAGTAGTTGGAGTTCCTTGCCCATATTCTGCCTAACATGTTTTTGCAAATACATGTCGTTCTTCACTGGGGAATTTTTGAAAATTTTAACCACGGCACGCACTTTGTCGTTAACGGTTTTATAGTAAGTGTTGATTGTAGGTAATCCGCTTGAATAAGTTGTCACGAACTCAACTCCCCCATCTTCTTCTTCACTAGTGCCAACGTCACTCAAGTCTGCGGTTATCTCTTCAGCTTCCAAATCGAAATCACACGACGAATCAGCAGGTTCGACAGTATTTTTCTTATAATTGACGTCAAGAACTGCCAATTGAATTCCGTAGGCAAGGCCTTCAGCATAACAGCTGCGCCGTCAGTCACCACTGCAACTACATCTTCATCGAATCAAATTTCGAATTCGGCTAGTTTGCCCCTCAAAACATTAATGCAGATCTCTGCTAGCATCGAACCGGTTATTCTCGTCAGACCCAACGCCGGTACACGTATTAAGTTGTTAAGTAATTAACTAAATTTTAACTTAATTTTAAGTGATTTAAAGCGTGTAAACGATAAATTTAGTAATAAGTTACAAGTTAAAATTTAGTGTGCACTTAAGAATTCCGTCTATTTTTCGGTTAAGTGGGTAGGCGTGACTTAACAGTTGACACGTTTGGACAGGTACGATTTAGTTAAATATTAGGGTTTACTAATGTTTGGCAAATAATTTTTCCCAAAGTATCACATCGCAAACTATTTTTCCCAAATTTTCATTTGGCAAAAATTCAATTGTCAAAACTACTTATCGCAATTTTACAGTTAGCAAGCCTTTTTGTTGGCAAGCGATTGTTTAGCAAAGAATTACTTGGTCGTTTTTATTTTCCCAAAATATTTTTTGGCAAATGCATCGTTTGACCTAACATACTAATCCCAAAATATTGTATGGCATACGATTTATACCGCATATACAATATTACATCGCAACCATTTTTTCGCATAAAGTCATTTCGCCGAAAGATCATATTCCAATTGAATCTTATGAAATCGTTGTATTTCCCAACTAAATGGTTGGAAATTCTATCTTTGGGCTTGGTTTTTAATTGGAACTTTTTATAGTGCATATTTTCATGTAGTTGATGGCTTAGCTGGCATTTAGCTAACTAAATAATTACCAATGTTTTTGGGTATAATTTTAGGCGAATTTTATATAGGTATGTTTATGTTTTTTTTTAATAAAAGCTCACACGGGGTTTTATATTATGTTGATAAACAATTAAAAGTCGGGTTCTAAATAGTAATTTAGATGGAACTGATGAGGGAACGCAATGCGGAGGGAAGAACAAAACAGTCGGTTCTGGCACTCGCCGGCCGCTGCCGCGGCACGCTCGCTTCGCTCGCTCGGCTCGTGCGCTGTATGGTCGCAGTTTCACCTAACACTCCTCCTCGCTTCGCTCGTCGTCGTACCTAACGGTGGCTCTCAGCATCATCATCATCATCATCATCAACAGCCTATGATAGTCCACTGCTGGACGTTGGCCTCTCCTATTAACTATGCGTATAAACGCATTAGGAGGTAAATACCCATAATCGCCACGCTGGGCAAGCGGATTGGCGATCGCAGTAATGTGTCCACTATGATGACATCTTGATGACGCTGCTGCCCATCATCAATCTTTTATCAAATAATGGTCAGTGACACTTCAACCCCTTGGTCGACTCTTACGACACCCGCAGGAGGAGTTGGGGTGGTGACAAATGTATTCTTATTGCCGTCACCACACGGCAAACGGTGGCTCTGGGATAGTTTTTTTATGAAAATGAAAATAAAAATACAGTTTTTTTATCCGTGGCTATGTGTGCCTTCTTAGTACCTACCAATAAAAAATAGTGATCATTATGATGGATTTTATTTTCTCACTTCATTCATTATGATACCAATTATTCATGAAATACGTTTTTTGTTCCAGGCAAGTTCAAGCCATTGGGTTGTCCAAAAAAGTACGAAATTCCTGTATAGACCTACGAACTTTAAAATAATATTATCATTTGCCAGGCTTTTGCTATAAGTAGAGCTTGCGAAGTATCAAATATGGGATTTTTTTTTTTGGATTTTAACTTATGACAAAATAAAACATTTGCTTAGTAAGCATTTGCTTAATAAAATCTTGACGAAGTGAAACTTTGCAAAATAATAATTTGACCAAATGAATAAAATGAGAAATGTAACTTTGCTAAAGATTTGTTTGGGAAATGAGACTATTGCGATAAGTTATTTGGGAAGTCATATTTGGGAAACATAATTTGCCAAATGGCAGTACACCAAATATTAGTAAACTGTATAAGTGTGGCGAAGCGGTTGCGATTATATTATGTTCGTGAGCTAACCATATTTATTGAAAATGTCAAAGTGGTCGGATGATACTACATTCCGATTTATCGAAGAATATATTAAACGGGATTAATTGTTTGTGAAATATAAGGAGTGCCTATTATAAAAATAAGTCAGCTAAGCAACAAGGGATTGCCGATATAGTATCGGCCATGGCGATGCCTGATTTTGGTAACAAGGAAGCCGAATCAAAACCTCGTTTAATACGAATTTAAGTACTGAATTAGTCACTATACCGCGCTGTTGATCGTCCATCTCGGGCCGACTAAAGAGCTTAGCTGTTACGACGTGTAAACGCTTACTTAAAATTAAGTCGCTTAAAATTAAGTTAAAATTTTGTTGACTACTTAACAACTTAATACGTGTGAACCGGGCTTAAGGAAGTAGATTAGAATTCCGTCTATTTTTTGGTTAAGTGGGTAGGCGTGACTTAACAGTTGACACGTTCGGACAGGTACGATTTGGTTAAATATTACTAAACCGTATAAGTGTGGCGAAGCGGTTGCGATTATATGTTCGTGAGCTAGCTAACAAACGGAAGATACTACATTCCGGTTTATCGAAGAATATTTTAAACCGGATTGTTTATGGAATATAAGGAGCACTTGTTATAGAAATAAGTCAGCTAAGCAACAAGGGATTGCCGATATAGTATCGGCCATGGCGACGCCTAATTTTGGTATCAAGGAAGCCGACTCAAATATCAAAAGTGTCCGATCGACGTACTGTCAAGGATTTAAAAAAAATAAAGATTCTACAAAATCCGGCTCTGGCACCGATGACATTTACAAACATAAAATAGTTCGGGTAGTTTGCGATTATTTCGTCGCACCAATCAAGTCATTACCATTCCCAAATTATTGACGAACTGCGTATAAATAGTAGAGTCATTTTCGGTTATCTTGTAGCAGACGCATGTTTGTCTGCTATTGTGGCGTAATAGTCTTGTTTGCTTTTATAAAACGGAAAATAAAGTGGTGATGGTAATGAACAATAAAAACGCATTAAAAATCGATATTGAAGTTAACTTTTTGCATTTTCTTATGTTATCTTGTAGCAGACGCATGTTTGTCTGCTATTCTGGCGTAATAGTCTTGTTTGCTTTTATAAAACGGAAAATAAAGTGGTGATGGTAATGAACAATAAAAATGCATTAAAAATCGATATTGAAGTTAACTTTTTGGGGCATTGTTTGTCTCCCAGAGGAGTAAGGCTACTGAATAAATAAATATATTGACAGTATATCGAAATTTCGAATTCCTAAAACTATCGAGGAATAGCAAAGTTTCCTGTGTAATGTATAAACGACTTTACACCCAGGTGCGAATTCCGTAATAATTTTATGCGCGTATAAATTCGTGCCTCAAACAACTCAGATGTCTGAATTTTGTGTTGCCAGGATGGTGACTTCTGGTTTCTTGTATTGGGGTTAGTGACGGAAGATATGTTATTGCGGAATGATTTTTTTTTGCATCCTCAAACCAAACAGGAGTGTTATGGTTGTTTTTGTTTTTCTTTTCCTCGTATTGCTCTCTTCCTGCGGTGAATTGGATTTCGTTACTGGCAACCCCGCGGCGTCATCGAAAATGCTTGCATCAACCCCGCTAAACAATTTTCCTCCGACAGGAGGAGTCTAGTACGGGCCTGGTTGTAGGCGGTCATCTCGAGAGCTGCTGAGCAACGGTGACGCCGAGGGCACCGGAGTCGCCGTCGTGAGCCGCGAACCAGCTAAGCCTATACAAATTTAAATTTAATCCACATGAAACACTTGATCGTGCCGGCACGACCAAGCATCACCAAATAAGAGACCTAATGACAAATAGTTCTTACTAGAGTTTAAGTGAAAGAAATAAACCTTTATCTTGAACGTGTTGTTTTCCTGGAAAGTCAAAAAAAGAAATACCCTATTACACCTGGGATTGCTAAACTATATCAATAAATGGATTCCTAATTTATCAACCCTGACAGAACCATTGAAAATGTTGCTTAGACAAAAATTCGGGAAAAAGGCAAGCATTGAAAGTTCATGGGGAAAAGAACAAGAGCTAAAAGGGGTTCTAAGCAAAATTGAGACCTTAGGTTATTATGATGTAAATGACAAGGCACAGGTTATAGCAGATGCCAGTCCAGTTGGACTTGGAGCAGTTCTAGTCCAGACCAATTCAAAAGGGCCAAGGCATTTGGAAATAGAACCTTATCGGACTGTGAAAGAAAGTACAGTCAGACTGAAAAGGAGGCCTTAGCTCTTGTTTGGGCAATCGAACATTTTAATATATTTCTGTTCGGGAAGGAGTTTGACTTGATAACCGACCACAAGCCATTGGAGTTTATATTCAGTAAAAATCGAAACCTTGCGCTAGAGTGGAAAGGTGGGTCTTGCGTTTTCAAGCATATCGCTATAAAATAATATACAAGCCCAGCAAAACCAATATTGCAGATCCATTGTCGCGATTATGTGAGTATTCGAATGGTCACAACGAAATGGCCATCCATCAGATCATATAAGTGGCAAAACCTCAGGCAATTCACATGAGTCAAATTGATCGGGAATCAGAACGCGACATTGATATATGCAATGTAAAGAAGGATTGAATGAAAAAGGGGTTTATAATAATCAGTGGGACGAATCAGTAAAAAATTACAAAATCTTTACAGAGAAATTGTGTTTCTACGAAAACATTTTGTTGAGAGGCACCAGAATTGTCATTCCTCAGAAACTATGGAAACAGGTTTTGGACGCTGCCCATGAAGGTCATCCGGGCACAGTGGCTATGAAAAGCAGATTAAGAGCTAAAGTGTGGTGGATTGACAAGGACGTTGAGTTATTGGTAAAAAGTTGCAAAGGATGCACTTTGGTGGGCTCACCAAATCCTCCTATGGCTATGAAGCGCCGGGAGCTGCCTTTGGATCCCTGGATTGACACAGCTATAGATCTGTTGGGACCGTTGCCAAAAAACGAACATATACTGGTGGTCATAGACTACTACAGTCGATATAAGGAGGTGAAATTCACGAATATAATTACAAGTGCCCAAATTATAAAAATGTTGGAAGAAATGTTCAGTCGCCTTGGTTATCCAGTTTCCATGACAGCTGACAATGGGAGGCAATTTGTAAGCGAAGAGTTCAAAACCTACCTAGAGCAAGCTATTTAACACAGTGCCATATTAACCACAGAACAACGGAGAGCTGGAGCTCCAGAACAGGGACATAGATAAACGGCTCGGAATAAGCCATGGTGAAAAAAAAATTTAAAGAAGGCTTTATATGAGTACTTAATGATGACAACTCAACGCCCCATTCAGTGACAGGAAAGTTACCATCCGAGCTTTTCTTTAAAAGACAAAATAGAGATATAATTCCTATGATGACATATATAAATAACAAAGAAGATGATTCAGAAGTAAGAGATCGAGATAAAATGCAAAAGGAAAAGAATATGGAGATCGGAAAAGAACAGCCGTAGAATCAGAAGTCGCAGAAGGCGATAAGGTCTATGTAAAAGAATTAGAAAAGACCAATAACCCTTCAGGCGCCTAGTGCCAGATCCGTATCAGTCCTGTCAAGCGCCGGGGGGCCTTCAACATTTGTATCTGTCAACTGCCTAGTCCCAGATCCGTACCAACTGTCTATACTGCCTAGTGCCGTATCCGTCACCAAATGTATTCTATCATGTTGTTACAAGTTTAAGATCTAAACACTTTGAAATAGAATCTAATATTACATGCATTCAAATTTGAACGAATGTAGCTTTCATAGACAACATTCACTCACTTTGAAGTTTATACAGTTAGGCCGTTATTTGCGTTCAAACTTTACGTTGCTACCGGTGCGTGCAGTAGTAGTGTCGCTCGAGTGAAAAGTGAAATTATTGGATAAATACTGAGAAAAGGTAAGTAAATATTGTTTTTAATTGTTATTTGTCATATATAGAAGGTGTGTAATTAACTAAATCATGTGGAAATTGTCGATTTTTTTTAATATCTCGCATCAAAGTTGACCTCAACAAACTACTCTACGTGAACGTAAATTGTTTAGTAATTCCTATCCATCAGTGTGATCTTTTCATTTTAATAATCTATACCATTCTATTGCAAATTTTATACAGATTATTACTAAGTGTACGATTTGTTCGTTGTACGTCCTGAAAATTAAATATAATTCAATATTTACAAGTAGAGTTCAAAACTTACGCACACATACACACATCAATGGCGGACAGTCATTGTCTATACACGGCGTCCGATATGCGTTACAAAGGGTGTTCCATAACGATACCGTCGTAATACGGTATTATTTTTGAAACGTATCAGGAGATTTATAATATTTCTTCAGTTCAAGAATTTTTTATAGTTTGTGGAGACCAGGGATGGTTGGTGGCAGCTCGATAATTGCCAAATATGGCATTAGACTTTAGAAATACTTATTTTTGCTCATGGTGTTATGAGGGTTTCCAGAAGTTACGTTGATTTTAGTTCTGATCTGATGATGAAATCTATGTGGAATTGAGGGAACTCTTCCAATTTCAAAGGCATTTGCCTAGTGATTGTAGGGTTCCTAAAAGTTAGTTTAGCATTTTCTTACGAAGGCCACCAATTTCGTACAGTGCACCTGATGATGATGATCAGCAGTGATCGAAACAGGCAGAGTATAAATTAGCGTGGTCCTTATTTTGTAAAAGTTTAAAAAAAAAACGGGACATCTCTTTATTGTGATCATGGACTTCAAAAAAACACAGTCGATGTTTTAAAAAAAAATAACGTGTTTTAGGGGGGCTACCACTTATGGAAGTTTTGTGATTCCCGTACTAAAGTAAAAAAAAAGGATTTTTATTTTCCTTTTTTTTTCGTCAGGGGATGCCTCGGAGTGTATCATTATAGTTTATTATAAAATAAAAGAGGATTTTTTTTCTTAAAATTTTATTCGTGTTTGACGTGTCATTCTCCTAAGAAATGTATTCGATAGTATTTTTCCTTAGGAGCTTGCCACTTAAATCCCGATTTAAAAAAATACAAAAAATTAACTAACTTTTTTTAATATAAACTATAAAGATACACTCTGAACTCTGAGGTATCCCCTGACGAAAAAAAAAAATGAAAAATAAAAAATCTCTTTTTTTAGTTTATTATGGGAATCACAAATCTTCCATAGGTGGTAGCGACCCCTAAAATAAGTTCAAATTAAAAAAAAAAAAATACTGTGTTTTTTGAAGTCCATGATCACAATAAAAAAGTGCCCCGTAATGTTTTTAAACTTTTATAAAATAAGGACCACCCTAGTATAAATACTTACTCACTGTAGAACGTAGACGAAAAAGGTGGGGACTTCCTTACGTCCTTATTTCGGTTCAAATGGTGTCCACAGAACCTGATTCCCACCGGGTTGCCTAATTTTATTTGAACAGTAAGTCAAACTGACTACGGGTTGCCTATTTTCTTCACACCACGCCAGCTCGGTAACAGCTGTCACTCGATGTAACGGCGCTGCTCTCTACAAATTTATTGTGAAGGGTTTCAAATCCACTTGTATCTTTGCAATCCGTATTTATTTTTGATGACGTATTGTGAAATATTTCTCATTGAATCATGAATTACACATATACATGCATATTTTAAGTATATCTCAATTTGTCGTAAATTTATACTTCTCCAATGCGCCGTCCCACAAGCGCCAAGCGGTCGCCCGCTCGGTATTCAAACTTCGCACCCTTAGCGGCATAAAGTCGAGTTTCGCGCGGGACAAGACCGCGCGCAAAAATCAGCCATTTTTGCACAAAAAAACAGTTTACCGCCGAACCTTCACCGACGCACGTACATTTTCGCATGTATGTCATTGTAAATACTAATTATTGTTTAAGTGTTTTAGAATAGCTTATACAGTTACTTACTTTGTACGGGCTTAGCTTTTTAACTGTTTTCGCAATCGGTTTATGTATTTACGCGTGTGTTTTTAATTGTACGAACTCGAGGTGTAAACTGAACGCTTGTAGTTGTTCTGACCTTGGTAAACAAACTTTTACCTTTATCACGTCTTACCCTATTTTTTTATTATTTTTTGATGTCTTTAGCACTGGCGTCCTGCCAATGTAGAGGTGTCAGAGGACATTGAAGTGGTTGAAGAGCATCAAGACCCCGACGCCGGCCCCGACCCCGGCCCCGGCCTTAGGCCCCGGAGATTGTTCGCCGATGAAGTTGAGGACGTAAGTATCAAGCTTTTTTGTTTTGAAGTTGAAGAACAGTGCAAACTTTATTTTTACAATTCTAACGACCTTTATTTCTCATCAGATTTAATCACAGCGAAAATAGGATAATATTGTAAGTGTTGATGTGTTTACACATTGTACCTATGATTTTAATGGGTGGCATGGATGTTAATTTGCGTGTGGTTTTAATTATGTTTCCTTTTCCTTTTTTTCCTTTATAACAGTCACACAATTTGCTACATTTACTAATTTTTGTTTTCGTTTCTTTCTGATATCTGACTAACA
>JALPQI010021106.1:0-21159 GCA_025490895.1 Thaumatotibia leucotreta
TTTTTTATTTTCTTTGAAGACTGTGAATCACGTAAACTTATATTAAGTATGTCGATCGATACCGGGTCAAGTTTTAATTTTTAAAATTCGATCTTTCATCTTATCGGGAACGCATATTTTGTAACTATAGATATAGTACGGTCAAATCGTACATAATTTTACCCTAAACTCGCAAATCAAGTAGTATCGCTGCATTTTTGGTATGTTGTTTAGACACCATAGGACAGTATAAAACCATATTTTGCAAGCAAAAAAAAGTTGTGCTAGCTGGGTAGTACGTGAAAAACTGCGAAATTTACGGCCATTTTTTAGTTTCTGATTTTTATTTAAAAAACCTTACGTTTTTTGATATCATATGTAAATAAACGTTTAAAGACTAATAAATTTCCAACAAGTTGAGCTAACATGCATTACCATAGGTCTTACAGTTTCAGAGATTCGAGACTTTAAGAAGTACCCCTTTTTGTAAACTAGATAAAATTTTGTGTTTCGCTAATGTTTTCGACTTAATATCGCCTCACCTAATTATGCTACGAAAAACATGCAATAATGACCTTATAGCGCGCTTAATATTCTTTAATTTAAAGGTAAAATTAGGTCAGTGAACTTTGTAGTTGAAAGTATGAACCCGAAATTCCAAAGGCAGGAGGCCCGCTATCTAAGTTTTTCATACAAATCGCAAGTCGAGTTGCAAAGCTGCAATTTTGGTATATTATAAAGGCCTTATAGATATATACGAAAATGCATATTAAAAGAAAAACAAAAAAATAATTTGGGCATAGGACGTAAGAAACGGAAAAAAATTCGCACTTTTTTTAGTTTTTGACGTTTAACTAAAAATCTATTATCTTTTTGATACTAATTGCTATAAAACTAAGAAAGAACATTAAATTTGAAAGGATATGAGCTACGTTGCTTCACCGTAAGTTATATATATTTTGAGATACGACATTTCACAAAGTGCCCTTTTATCAAAACATAAACAAATTTTAGGTTACGTTAAAGCTATTCACTAATTATTGGCAAAACGTTCGCGCTAAGGGAAAAAAAGTAATTGTAAATAATAACTATATTAAATTTGAAACAAATTGAGCCGATAACAATTACTGTAAGTCTTATAGTTGGGGGTATGCGAGGCTTCAAAACATGCACTTATTTTCTTAACTTAATGAAGGGCACATTTTGAAATGTCGTATCTCTAAATCTATATAATTTAGGGTAATGCAAGGTAGCTCAAATCCTTTCGAATTTAATATTCTTTCTAAGTTTTGTAGCAATTAATATCAAAAAGAAAATAGTTTTTTAATTAAACGTCAAAAAGTAAAAGAAGTCCAATATTTTTTCTGTTTTTTTCGTCCTATGCCGAAGTTTCTTTTTTGTTTTTCTTGTAATATGCATTTCTGTACGTCCTTATAGCACCTTTATAATATACTAAAATTGCAGCTTTGCAACACGACTTGCGATTTGTATGAAAAACTTAGATAGCGGGCCTACTGCCTTTTGAATTACGCGTTTTTATTTTCAATTACAAAGTTTACTGACCTGATTTTACCCTTAATTGAATGAATATTAATTGCGCTATAAGATAATTATTTCATGTTTTTCGTAGCATAATTAGGTAAGGCGATATTAAACCAAAAACGTTAGCAAAACTCAACATTTTATCTAGTTTACAAAACAGGGTACTATTTGAAGTCTCGAATCTCTGAAACTATAAGACCTACGGTAATGCATGTTATCTCATCTTGTTACAAATTCATTCATCTTTAAACGTTACCTGATACATGTCAAAAAACGTAAGGCTTTTTTTATAAAAATCAGAAACTAAAAATAGACAGTAAATTTCACAGTTTTTCACGTATAACGCAGCTAGCACAACTTTTTTTTGCTTGCAAAATGTGGTTTTATACTGCCCTATGGTGTCTAAATAACATACCAAAAATGCAGCTTTACTACATGTTTTGCGAGTTTAATATACGATTTGACCGTACTAATATACGTACTTACATTTAGTTACATAGATATACATACGTATATCTATATTAGTAAAACTCATTAGTCTCAGTTACTCACAGTGAAGAGAGCAACTCCCATCTCACAATATATGAATGCTCCATCTAGTGGCTAACTTTTGGTTACAGTTACTTTTAGTAATTCAGCAGCTTGCAAAGAAAACTTACTTTCCACGGCAAAAAGTTTATTCGGTTTTAGATACTTCTCTGATTTAAATGGCTAGCCTACACATTTTAAAACTAAGTATTTTTGACATAAAGTTGAATTAAATTCTCCTGATTATTGATCTTAATGTTTTAAATTCATCTAAAATCTCGATTTACTCTAAACCTATGAAATAGTGAATTCAAATCAAATGTCCTAAACGATTTGAATATGTGTTTTGAATAGTTACAATGTATTGAAAATTCCATAGAAGTCCTGAAACGCTCAACTCATATAAATATATTATCGTGCTGAGATGAAAAGTGTCTATGTAACAAAGGAGGAAAACTGAAACTGACATTCGACCTTTTAACTATTTTAGGAACTCTAGCTTGTCTCAATTTTGCAGGAAATTTTAATGGATGTTCTGAAGCTTACAGAGAGGTAAATCTAGAATGTTTCTATAGTTATTCGGTTGGTAGCGTATGAAGTATTTTAAATTTTTAACCATGAGTGTATTGCGGCCAAACAGCTGACACATGCATACGTAGATACGCTTTTTAACCATGAGTGTATTGCGGCCAAACAGCTGACACCTGCATACGTAGATACGCTTTTTAACCATGAGTGTATTGCGGCCAAACAGCTGACACCTGCATACGTAGATACGCTCCTTGACAGTACTTAAAAGTAACTAATATTTCGCTCGTGCTTGCTGAAGGTACAACCTAACCATAAGTACTGATGATGAGTAAATGTCATTGCAAGTTAATGCTCAGACCCTTGTCGTTTCTGTGTTTTTGAATCTGGACTTTAAGTAAATATTTATTAGACGCTATTTCTATTATTAAGTAGTATTCAAGGAAATCTGAAAAAAAAAACTTATCTATGAGATTAAAATTATATTTTTTAAATCAGTTATTTATATGGTTCAGTAGGTATGTCTGCCTTCCTGCATACTATAATTTCAATAGTACCTGCTCGTTAAAAGATATGTATCTTGGATGGACGTTTCAATGAATATTGAAGTACATTGTGACAGTAAATTAAACGGAAAAAAAACTTGACAATGTTTTTACACTTTTTACTTTTTTACTTACATAAAATTCCACCTTATGCCGTGACTAAAGTGGTGATGGGGCTTTGGAGTCAGCAGGGATGTAAAGGGGTGAGATTTAAAAATAACTTAGATTGACACTTCCACATTTTAAAGTTTATTTATGATTATTTAATATTATGACGCATGGAGACCTTATACATCTCTGAAACATTTAGTGAAATGTATCCGTTTGTTTTCTTTTTACTCTGACAACTAGAGACCTTTACATCTCTAGCAGTATAATAATGCAAATTTTAACGTTTAACTAAAAACAATTGTATGCCCTTTTACATATATCTTTACATCTATACATTTCTCAAAATTCATTAAATTTATATAATTGTTCTGACTATTAGAGACTTCATCTCTAGTTAATGTACTATATCTTTATTTATATTAAATCAAATTTTCACTTCTCATGCTCTTAAAATGTTATTTTAGTCCCTGCATATCGGGACTAAAACTCTTTATTAATCTCTAGGGACTAAAGTAAAATTTTTTTAATTGACGTTGGAAACCCGTAAACAGCCACACTCACGGTGTTCAAGAATAAAGGATAGTCGCCATTTTCAGCGCTTGTATATGGACCACTTTTGTGCATGCCGTGGATACAACCTCTAAACTTTTTTTTAATTGACTTTGGAAACCCCTAAACAGCCATTTCTAGTGTTTATGATTTTTGAACGAACGGTTATTGACATTGAAAATAACCTCAAAATGTCAATCGTGAAAAAATATTAAGGAGAATCGATTTATTTTCTTGATATACATGTATATTTAATACTTGTTTAATATATGATTAAGATTGAATCCAATTTATTACTTATTTTTTAATAACCAATTAGCTTCAAAATAGTTATGTAGTTAGCTCCAATTCGTTGGCTAAATATGCAAGTATTTAAAGCGTCATATTTCGAAAAAGGAATACAGATAAAAACTTAAACGCGGAACTTCACGAATTTGATTGCTTATTTTTTGTGTTTTTGTCCATAAGTAATATTTTTCAAATCGTAGTTATATAATTTACGATGTCACGTCATGCGATGAAGAAGTATTAACGTGGTGCAAAATCTTTTGCCGCCGAAATCTAGTGTAATATATTCAAAAGCGTATCAAACTTTTATGGATTGGAAAACTGGAAAGCAAATTAGGTAGGTACCAACATCATTTATGGAAGGCGTATTTCTGACATATTTTGATGAAAAATCTAAGAAGCTTAAAACCATACTCCAACTAAACCATACCTATAACTTGAAAAAGTTTGCGAATTTATAGTAAAGTGGCCATGTTCCGAAGAAATCGAAAGTTTTGACATCGCAGAACATATAATTTTTTTGTTTCTTATTTGTTCTTTCTGTTAATTAATACTGAGATTATGTAGAACGTAGCTTTTTTCCTCGCATTCTAAGTGAAAAGTAGAGTGTTTAATTCGCTACGCTCGGGTGGATAAATATCTCGTGTCATAATGGCCTGTTTTAGTCCCTCGTTGAACAATCTACTATTATGTTTCGTTTTTAATTAATGCATGTTAGCCGTAAGATGTTATAAAACTATTATTTGAAAAAAGTCAGCCTCTGTAGCCTAGTTGGTAGTGACCCTGCCTACGAAGCTGGAGGTTCCGGGTTCGAATCCCGGCGAGGGCATTCTTTGTGTATTTATTTATCACAAATGTTTGTTCCTTGGTCATGGCTGTGTATGTATCTAAGTATCTATACGTATCTATCTATTATATATATCGTCGCCTGGTACCCACAACACAAGCCTTAATTGAGCTTACCGTGGGACTAGGTTGATTTGTGTAAGATGTCCCAAGATATTTATTATTATTATTATTATTAAAAAAGAAAGTCCCGCTGAGTTTCTTGCCGGATTCTTCTCAGGCAGTGGTGTAGGGTTAGAACCGGAGGTAGTTTTTTTTTTCTCTCATTCGCTATTTAGTTTAACGATTCAAAAGCGCTCGTTGCTGGGCCTAATTGAATAAAGAATATTTTGACTTTGACTTTGACTTTGAAACATTATGTTAGCTTGATGATCGAGATAATATTTAATTATCATAGCATTATCATAACACTGGTCCACAAACTCTTCCCGTTTATACTGACCTCGTTAATAATGTCCATACGCAATCCCTAACGTTCGGGGTCATAATATCTAATATTGTTTAATTATGTACCTTTTCAATAAACATCTGTCACTCTCTGTAGCTTTACATAATGGCACAAGATTACTCTAATGCTCGTACCTACACTTTTTTATTAAGAGATAATGATCTATGTGTAGATTCACATCCTACAGGTGCTCAGCTGTTGCCAACCCCTTTACCCCATCTGTCTGACATCCATTGACTTTTTATTATTCTAACAAAAAAGTATACAAAATATAAATCAAATTAAATATTTCCGATAAGGCACTAAAGCGATTCTGAGACCAATTTCTTCGCTTGCTGTAAATACTAGGGGACAGTAGGACGAGCACCGTACAAAGTGGTGTTAGCAACCATTATAAGTTGCCTACTTTTCTGATGTGGCGCAGTTTCCCTTAGTATTTCCTTTCTCGTGAGCACTCGTTTTATAATGCAAGTCTACTTGTACTAAACTAAATTTATTGATTGTACCTACAAGTACTTGAATACTTTATTTAGTGTACCACTTAAGAAATGTAAAGTGTGTGTCCACCGCAAGTCAAAATTATGCTGACAGCTATCATGATGCGCAGTAGACGATTACCATGTCCATTATACTGATTATATACAGCATTTATTATGTATTCATGCTGTAGGTATATAACTGCCTATTGTTTTTGCTAGACTTATGTTGCGGGTGTGTTGTGTATCCGCCATTCGTGTCAGTGCTGGCGTGTAAGTGAACGCTGTATCTGTTTGCTTGCTACTTCGCCTCCGCCGATTTAGGTATCCAATCTTGAAGCTTATGGCAGGAAAAGAGATAGGATGATATTATTATTTTTCATCAAAATGAATAGCTACAGGTAATGTAAATTAATGTATTAGTTTAAAATAATCAGAATAAATAACGTTTTACGTCAGACTGTATCAAGCCCTTTATGGAAAATATGACATCATAGTATAGTTGTGCATTATTGGTAAATTCCCAACCATACTTTAGGAAGAGTTACCACTTGGATATATTCGCCATACTAGGCTGGGAAAGCTACTGAGAATGGTGCTGCACTATATCATAATATCAGAGCGAGGCTAACCGAATTATCATTCGAACCCAGGCAGGGTACAGTTTAATGTGGGTTATCCCTAACGAGTTATCACAGTAAAAAACTACTCGTACGGTAAGTTACTTGCCCGTTTCCTGTCAAGTTACTTGTCTCAATTGAAGGCAGCTCCATGCGGGCGCTACGTTTACATACAATTTCCTCTGCTTTAGCCGCCTTCGCGCTCTCGAAATTCTACATTTTCAGGACCGTATAGTTTTATATTTATCTTGCCATTGTAAAGGAACTGTGTGCTATCCCCTAAAGGTGTTTTATTTGACTTCACTTTATCGCTGGGTTTCGTAGGGGCTCGTACTATGTTACGTCTTTTATTGATAATAAAACAAATATAAAACATTGATTCATCGCTGCTCAGAGATTTTAGACGTTTAAAGCTGCGAGAGATACTTCAAAAATAATATGTTCGGTCTTTAAAGTGTATAATGATTATGAAAGAGTGGGTATTTAATTTGACTTCAGTTGCAGTGGATGGGGCATTACATGGAGAACAAATGGACATCGGGGCGGAAAGGTTTTTGAGCGGCTACCGCATACCATAAGGTGCATCATGGGTAGGCTCCCCACATGAACTGGTGAAGGTTTCAAAAGTCCGCAGGCTGCGGGTGTCGCAGAACCGGTCATTCAATCATGGGGGATGCCGATGTCGAGCAGTGGACGTTTTTCGGCTGATATGTAGCTGATGCTGATGATGACTTAATTTAAGAAATAGTTCCTGTAGGTATTTTATAAACTTGTTTCGTTTGTATGTACGTTTACTAACCGTAACGTATCTTAAATAAATATTATTTATCATTAGATAATTTATCTAGCAAGTTTAGCCTGTCATAATGTTGTTAAGGAAGCACTTCTACGAGTACACCTACATAATATATTATTTACAAGCCCTTTGCTCTAACTAAAACCGAATCCGAGACCGCTAACTAGGCTATCCACTCACTTGCTTTGATTTTTTCGATAGACTCTATGTCTATGTAAAATAAGAGTGATGACATGTAACAAAAGCTACATGAAGCAAATGAGTGGCTATAAACATTAGGTAGAGCTTTTACCATCCATAATAATTAATTAATTACCGTTTCACCTTCACCACGCAGCCGTGTTGACAACGCGACAGTATCGCAGACTCTCAGTCTCAAAGCTTAATAAATCTTACAATAGTGTCGCCTGTTTATAAGCCTGTAGTAATTAGCGATAATCCTGGCAAGTACACTCGCTTTGAGGGATTCAGTAGTGTATCGTCGTAGTATAGTAATAATGAAAAATTAAAATGAATAATGCATAAAATGTATTGAAGCAATACATTATAGTACTAGTACCTGACGCTGTAACAATACTCGTCATTATAGCTTGATTGAAGTTGCCATCGATAAGAGAAAATCAACTATTCGGGCATTTAAACGATGATTAATGTATGTACCCTTAATGCTTCATATCCCAACTTTGAATTAATTAGCGAGTCGAAAATGGGTGCCTTTCACCCGAGATAAACACTCTACTTTTCATTACGAATGAGAGGAAAGAGAAAACATAAAAGTATTAATTGAGTGTAATAGTTACTAGTAAGAATTTATTTTTAAGTATAAATTCATATATGGCAGTATAACATTATTCCGTCGCTTATTTTTAAGTATAAATTCATATATGGCAGTATAACATTATTCCGTCGCTTACCTACGCGTAGTAAAATTAAAAAAAAAACTTGATAGGTTTGTTCCTCTTGGTCACCGCTATATAAAACCAAAACACTAAAATTTTAACCGAAAAGTTAAAATAATTTAATGAATTGACATATTTAACTTACGATTATCGCTACAAATTAAAACAAAAACTAGCAACCAAGAACTAATATCTTCGATTTGTTTCTAAATAAGAGTATTGTTGGCACTTTGTTCGGGTTTGTGCTTACAATTTTACAAGGCGAGGACTAATAGGAACATATCTTTTTGCAACCCAAGGGTCGCGATGCATCGTTTTCCACCCGTATCATAGATAAACAACAACCCACTTTCCGAGCATGAGCAATGAAAAATCTCTTACTAACTATTTGTCATTTCGACGTGGTTCTAGAGTGGCGTAGGCATGGTCTAGGGTTCCAATCAAGGTACTTATTCTGCACTGCCTTACGAACCTTACATCTGTAAATTCATACGTAAGTTGTAGGTATGGGCCTATAATAGCTGAAATTAATGAGGTGGTATTATTCACATTCGCATAATATGGTGATATTTCATAAATTTCATAATTTTTCTGCAAAACTATTATCTGTCAAATTTCGCTTAGCGAAGAAACGTATCGAATGAAAATTTAGTCTATAATTAACTTTCGAAGTATTCTCTAGAATCCGAAATAAGTAAGTCTGCATTGTTTAGAAATGTAAGTGTAAACTTATAAATTGGGTAGGTAAATACATTCATGCGCGTAATAAAAACAAGTGTAAACCTACTCCAAGCTTGTATTAAATGTAAACGAATGATATTATGTTACGTTTATGCGAATTATCGGGATTTGTTTGAAAAAGCTAAGCTAAAACGTCGTTTTTCACTCTATGCATTGTTTTATTCTAAATAATCGACACAAAATCACTAATGTTTAGTGCGTGTTTTTTCGCAATTTCATTGTTGTCTCAGTAGTGAAAGGTGCTCAGTGTGATGTATGAGACATTAGAACCTAAGAATGAATGTAAGAGTCACAAAATAAACTGTGAAAGTGTGTGGCGTAAGATTGAGACTATTGAGAGATTGAATGGGTGCGAATGAAATAGCTAAAGCTGGAAAGCCAGGGAGGTGAATTAGTAAGGTTAAATAGTTAAGATGTGGTGGATGTATTTTTTCCATTGATTTGTGCTATCCTAAAACATAATTAATCAATGGTTCACGAGGGAGGGCTATTTGCCCACCAATTTTAAATTACTTACATCAAATTAACATGAAAATAGCTCACTTTTGCCGACCATGGGTGATTATAAGGATTTTTCTGTAGGCTCGAAGTTTTAAACCCCAACTCTTCCCGTGGGTGTAAGGAGTCGACTAGAGTCGGGTAGTAGCGTCACCACAATGGACATATTACTGCGATCGCCAGCCCGCTTGCCCAGCGAGGCGATTATGGATATTATTTGAATTATTTCCTAATGCGTCCATACGCTTCAGTAATAGCAGAGGCGTATGTCCAGCAGTGGACTCTAATTGGCTGATGATGTATTGTGGTGTGTGATGTGATTATAAATATGAAAATGTATCAAGTAGATTATTCACAATATCCTGGTTTCACGAATTGCACGTTACAGTACCGATTGAAATAAAAGAGTACGCTTTGTTTACCGGCACGGTATCGATTGTAAATATTTGAAATAAGTTAGCTGTTGTTTGAAAATGAAATTGTGCAAATAAGTTTTGAGATAGATCTCGTGCATGATAAAGGGGTCTCGCAGTCTGTTGTTGTGAATTGTGTAGGGAAACGTAAATTAAAATTGCGGTTGAAGAGTGGTTCTACAAAACCGACTACCAGCCCAATTTTAGCGAAGACACAAGTCTTCTATATTTTAATGGTATCCCATGTCCGTTTCATATTCGATTAGAAACATTAGAAATTTCTCTTTTTTTGTGAATTTCGAGAAGCGAACACGAGTCCGACAACTTCTGCGGACGCTTTCGTAACATTAAATCTCCCCAAATAAAGTCAAACATTTCGTAGGTTATTATGCTTATTATTTTTCACTGATGTTATTATTATTGGAACTCCACAAATTATCATAATTTGTTTTTCGAAAGACATACCTACGCGGACACAGACGTGTATTATTGAATATAGAAAAGGAAAATAGTTAATGAATATTAAATGTAACTAAATAATCACTAAAGAATACCACATCATCTAGAATGTGTGTGGATAGTGGCTGGCCACAAGGCACGGCTACACAAGGCACGGCTACACATCTCACTTGCCTTCACTTTCCGAACAAACTCTATCCCCCTTTATTTATAAACGGGTCAAAATTATTTTCGTTGTCTTAGTTCATACCACTCTGTTACGCTTCTAGTTGCTGTCTCTTTCAGTTTATAAAAAAAATCCGGCGCACTTATATTTTTTTTTATACAACGTCAAACATTGGAAACAAAACAATACACAAAATAAGACAACGAAAAGAATTTAGACCCAAACGCCTGCTAACTTAGCAAGCCGCATTGTATCATCTTATAGAAATATTAATAAGACCGAAAGGGACAAACAATATTTTCATCACACTTGCTGTCTAAGCGCGCCATTACTTGCGCGCGTAGCGGGAGTAATAGAAAAGTGAAATTCCCTAGGGAGTAATAGAAATGTCGGTACGTCATCTAATAATGTTATGTCTTAAAAATATTTTTTTGTTGGCAAGTGTGATGAAAAACATTGTATGCATCACGGTCGGTAAGCGGAATACTAACTCGAGTCATAAAAGCCCTCCGCCTGACGGCGTCGGGCTTCTAACACTCTCGTTAGTGTTTCCGTACTTACCTCCCTTGATGCACAATGTACTATTAGTGGCTTGCTAAGTTAGAACACGTTTATGAATAAGGGGGTAAGAGTATTTTTTTTTTTATTTTATTTATTTGGGGCATCAACAACAGTCCAACAAAACTGAGTGTATAATAAACAAAGCCAATAAAAGATGTCCTCAAAAATATAATCAACATGCAATAACAAGATAGAGCATGCGCATTTATACTAACTAAATAACATATATAAATTGGTTATTTTACAAAACGTCTCTTTTTAATCAATATTGATCAATGAAATCGAAAAGAGACGGCAAGCTGTGAGTTGCTGTCAAACACAAGGTGTGCTTGGGGGGCTGGTCCTTCTTTAATACAAAACTAACTTCTTCAAACTTCCCCCAACGACTTGCCCCAAGTTCACGATCCGCAGTTAACTTGTCAAAAAGCATCATAAACGTCAAAACCATCAGCACTTACCTACCGACTCAGCACTAACATCACTCATTTACACTCCGTGATTTTTTAGTCCCCGAGTCAGTGAGCGATAAACATATTTTTTGCAGCACTCGGCAACATTAGTCACTGCCGCAGATACGAGTGAGAGCGCTCCGGGTTGCCATTCCACAAGTATATGGAGAACGGCGAGAGGGAAATTTGAAACCAGCTAAAGGGCCTTTGGTTCTTTAATCACGTAGTTTCGTCAGCCCTAACGATAGAAGTTTGTAGTTAGGTACCACATAGACACATAGACGCACTAAATCTAATGTGACAATACAAACCAGAGCACGCGTCGTGCACGTCAGAGTTATTCTATAATCATGATTGCTTGTGTGATATCAAAGTTTTGATATCTACTATTAAGCACCATTACAAGCACAGATACAAGTCTTGAACTAATACAATGCAAACAAAGCTGGTTTATTTGTGCAGAAATCATGTATATGTGTCAGTACTCCCAATGTAACTTAATTGTAGTACAATACAGCGTGTGTATTTTATACTAATTAATCCACCTATATCTGATCCTACAAATCGTATGAGATAATCCTTTCGTTAAATTGTGCTATTAATTAATTGTAATGATTTTTCTAAAGTGCAACCCACCAGCAATGTATGTCGTTCAACTGACATGACACTCGTATGACGCTTAGATACTACTTAGTACTTATCATCATCATCATCATCAACCTATGATAGTCCACAGCTGGACTTAGTACTTATGTCTACGTTTAATTAATGTGGCTACCAGTGGATGCAATACATTGCGTGCTCAATTATTTTATATGAAAAAATAAATATCTACCTTAATTTCCTAAAGAAATTTGTGTAAACAGGTTCCCTAGGTCTGATAATGATCGGCATTGAAATTAAATATTCGCCCATATCAAATACACACGCTGTATATAAATATATCCGTTTGTTACGCGTTTTTGCGCTGCTCATTAGCCCCTAGTGCTTTATGTGCATAGATTCGCGTACGAATAGGTCGGTAAATCGCCAAATTTCGTTCTTATTGCACCTGTAAAATATTACGTGTTAGTAAATTTTACGTATCTATCTATAACTTTTCCATATTATTATGGTCACAAAATTCAAATTACGTTTTAGTTTGTATGTTAGTCTGTCCCCTTAATACAATATTATATTTCATACCTTCTTCTCTTTCAACGTTCGAATGAAAGAAACCGAACTTACTTAAATAAGTAAGTTCGGTTTCTTTCGGTAAATTCCCTGTCTTCCAGTCCCTAATATACGAAACGGTATACGTATAAATGCGTCTTTGCAGTTATATTTTTCCCACTGAAAATGCTCGCCTACGAATATCAGGCGATGGTAATAGCTGTCCAGGAGCGAATCAATCAATTCTCACGTGAGCTTGTGAGGTGTCTACCGGGCCAAAACTTCTGCGAGATGCTTAGTATTTTAACCTACTTTCATAAAAGGACTTTCTTTGCGATAATTTCTGGCCTGTAAAGGAAGTTTCCTTGTATGTATACTTACGGTTATAAATAGATACACATTTGCCATTATAATATACTCCGTGTGGTTAACAACAATAGTTAGTAGTAGTGGCGTTGCAGCTAAAAAGTGTAACGAAATGACGATATATTTTGTAAGCCGCAGAAAGGATCATGTTTCTACTTGAACTCTTAATTCGCATCGTAAACCATGAAGCCAATTTAAAAACTCAATATTGTAAGCTAATCTGATTTTACAGTACCTAGGTAGGTATTCCATGGATCTAATTTATTTATTTAAAAATAAGGAACGTTACGTTGAAGAATTTAGAAAAGACCGTCGTCCCTACCTACAATTTTATAAAGCTTTATAATTTAATGTAATAACTACGGCTAGCAAAATCTTTGAATCATTTATTAAGGTCAGATTCAGAGTTCTGTATACACATTTCAATTTATGAGTGAATGATTACGTTTTAACATTCATAATGTATCTACTGATTACCTTGATGGATTCGGTAGATCAATCACTAGAAAGTTTCCTGATTTCAATTTCTTGAGAGCCATATCATGTTCATATTAAGATCATTCATTTATTATCTGACAGATGAGTAAATTATGAATAGCAGTGATTCAAAAAGATTCCTCTCTTTTGGTGAACAATTCACAAAAAAAACAGTATCTATTAGCATAGGTATTTATGTACATATACCACATCGGTACAAAACAAGCATACGACCCAACCCAGCTGATGATAAGCCGTCACCGTTTGTGAATGTTTGCAACTCCAGAGTGCTTGCCTCATAAGCTACCGCCGTAAATTTAATGCAGACTTACTGGTTGACTTACTGTTTATGCATCCCGCTCATACTCGTGTATTGGTACGAGCGAGAGGGATATAAAATAAGTCTGTATTACCCACGCTGTGCAGCTCATGGTAAGCACACAGGGCGCTATTTGCACGTTGGCAATCCTTTGAAAACTATGTAAATGCTTTTTCGAAGAACCATACTGCCTCTGTGGCGGTAGGGTTAGACGTTTAATACGCAGACGTAACTATAATACTTTAAAAAGTTAAGATACACACATAGTTGCTTTTGTGATATGTAGTGGAAAACCACCACTATCTTTGCTCCTTTTTAGTGAGCATATGATTGTGATATTACTTATTTTACTAAGACTTTGTGTCAATGTAATATGTTTTATTTCGAAATATGTAATTGAACAAAAGTGTTGTGTCTCAGAGCTCAGCATCGCCATTACGTTATTGAAATGTAATATAATATATTGTAATCTCGATTGACTGCGTGATTTATATGATATATACCGAGATGACTTGTGCGGTTTAGGTACACATAAGGAAGTGCATAGTTCGTGTAATACGGTAGCGAATACGTGCTGCTTATAGAACATCTAATCCTGAAGCACATTAGACGTTGTTACAAGTATAGGACTGAATATCCCACACGGAATATTATGTTCTGCAACTTTTATGAAGACTTACCGGGCTTGCGCGCAATTCGGGCGAGGTTTCGCTCTAACTTTACCCTTAGTTCGAGGTAACTTTGCCACAGCTCATAGTTTACAAAGGTTCTATTTGTAAAGGAATGCTAACCAGTTATATATATGGAAGCGCTTTATCTTAGAACTGGTAGGGCATTTGGATGCATTAAATATGTTATTTGCTATAGACTACGTTACCTACTTACTGGCGGCTAACTACGTAAACTTTTACGCTTCATTGTACATAAAATAATTATAATACAAATAACAAAACTCTTGTACCTACTTTCAAAAGGTAATTAACCAAGCGATTGTCTAACTACCTGATAAATACACATTCCATATTAACACATGCAAATAATAGGTACGTGTACATGTAGGTGTTTGACGAAGCCAGACAGCTAACTACGAGCCAACTAGCTATGCTATTCTCTTATTCACACATTCGACGCTGCGTTTCGTCAACGAGCTCGATGTCGAGACAGCCTTGTCTAAAATCCTAGCTGTCTTATTTGACATTAGGAATCGAGGCTGTGAGTGAGGTTGCGGGCGAATTCGTCGCTGTTTTTCGTTAGAGAATACGAAGTTCATACATTAAACGTCAAACTCTCGACGCAGTGTAGTTCCAGCTCACGCCGCATTCGTCGCCGAGCACTAGTGTCGTTTAAAGTACATTCAGTGAATACCATTTTTAGGCTCGACGCTGCCGCAGCGCTGTCACAGCGCTGACAGCAAGGCGGTTTCCTTAGTGAATAACACTGCTGTACACTCCTTGTGCCTACATAAAGATAAGTACTACAAATAATACCAATAACGAATCTCGTGTACAAATGAAAATTTATCAATATTTATATTTCCTTAACTTTGTGTCTATTAACATAATTATGCTAACAATAGATACATGTAAGTATATAGGTCAGGACCCATGTATGTACTGGCATAACAAGTAATAGGTGATAACGACATTTTCATATTATTTGTTCGGAGCGATGCTTAGGGCAGCAACGTCATCATGTGAACAAACTACTACGATTGCCAACCCGCTTACTCTGCATGGCGATTTTGAACATTACCACTAACCATAGGTAGTATGAAAAGCCTAAAACTATGTCATGGTGTTGACTATTTAGAACTACTGGGAAGCACTAGTTACGCTATGTTGTCTCACGTTCACGAACTTTTAGAGTTGAAACCTGCCGGAAAAGGCGGTGTTGTATTAACAATTTTGTAACAATGAAAATTCCAGTCGAAACTTTAATTACGAATATTAAGCTTAAAGCTGCTTAAGATTGATGAGCTTAGCACCTGTATGATTAAATTAATAAAAAAATATATGCAAATATTTATGAACATAAGTACATTTACACTTATTTATACACAGAGAAGATTATGGGGTACCTATTACTCAGCTTTATGGTTTAAATTATTAAATGAAAAAAAATCTGTGGCTTCAAATAATAGGTATTAAGATTATTTATTTTATGAAACATATTTTACAAACGCAGAATCTGAAATTGCGTTTCCAACAAAAATGTGTTTTAGTTCGGAATTAGTTGCTAGTCTGAATTTTATTCCATTAACTTAAAGACCGGAGGCCATTACGGTTAAATCTAACTATTTGTTTAACTCGCTCAACGCTTCCACATACTCCCTAGATTTTTTTTTTAAACTCGACATGCTATGTAATCTTCAATAGCCTATTTCCTACAGCAAAACTGAATGTTTCAAAACAGTAGTTCTAGTTACTACAAACATTTAAAAGTAACTTTATCTATATATATAAACGGCAATGTCCTGACTGACTGACTGACTGACTGACTGACTGACTGACTGACTTAAATCAACGCACAGCCCAAACCGCTGGTCCTAAAGAGTTCAAACTTGGCATGCAGATTCTTTATAATGTTTAGAGGCGCACTAAGAACGGATTTTTGAAAATTCATCCCTTAAGGGGGTTAAATGGGGGGTTAAAGTTTGTATGGGAAACAAAATTAGTTGGGCTATTTTATTCGAAACTTCACAGGAATGTTTTTAATAATAAATAAGTAAACACGTATTTCAGGTTTTTTGAAAATTCATACCCTATGGGGGTTAAATGGAGGGTTAAAGTTTGTATGGGGAAATAAGATTAGTTGGGCTATTTTATTCGAAACTTCACATGAATGTTTTTAACAACAAATAAGTAAACACGTGTTTCAGGTTTTTTGAAAATTCATTCCCGATGGGGGTTAAATGGAGGGTTAAAGTTTGTATGGGGACATAAGATTAGTTGGGCTATTTTATTCGAAACTTCACAGGAATGTTTTTAATAATAAATAAGTAAACACATGTTTCAGGTTTTTTGGAAATTCATCCCTTAAAGGGGTTAAATGGAGGGTTAAATTATAAATATTAGATGTCATATACCAAAGAAAAACGACCAAGATCACCTATGTCCGAGGTGGGCAAAATTAAAAGTACAAATCAAAATATTTAGTTAATAAATAATTTGATTTGTAGTTTCGCAATATGTTCAATGGAGGGTTAAAGTTTGTATGGGAAAATAAGATTGGTTGGGCTATTTTATTCAAAACTTCACATGAATGTTTTTAACAATAAATAAGTAAACACGTATTTCAGGTTTATTTGAAAATTCATTTCGTATGGGGGTTAAATGGAGGGTTAAAGTTTGTATGGGGAAATAAGGTTAGTTGGGCTATTTTATTCGAAACTTCACATGAATATTTTTAACAATAAATAAGTAAACATGTGTTTCAGGTTTTTTTGAAAATTCATTCCCTATGGGGGTTAAATGGAAGGTTAAAGTTTGTAAGAAGGAACCAGATTCGTTGGGCTATTAAATTCAAAACTTCATAGAAGTGTTCTTGCCATTGAAGATGTAGGTACTTATCTACATACCATGTTATATACGAGTAACATAGGTACGATGAATACGTAGATACTTTTAATATAGAATTTTGATAAGTAATGCAGTTTGCTACGTAAAAGGTCATTGTGAGGTTTTATTTTTTAAGTCTAGACAAAACCATATTTATTTGTTTGTTCGTTAAAAATATCTACAATTTTGTATGGCTACATATGATTCAAATCGAACGAATTTCAAATGTATAAGCAGCGCGGGTACGCGGGCCGCCTCGCTGTAAATTCAGCTTTCTAATTCGTGTAGTTTATTTGCAATTAAGTATTTAATTATGTCATACTAATATGCTGTTCAATGAAACAGACTTCAAACAGAATGTAATAAGGTAAGATTCTACTTAGGTTTAGGAAAGGTTAGAACTGCGACCCCACACAGAAACGAACGGCTATCAAAGTAGGTTTTGGGTTAGATTAGAAATGCGACTCCACACAGAAACGAACGACTATCAAAGGAGGTTCAGGTTAGGTTTGAATAGTAATCCCACACAGCAACGAACGGCTTTGAAAGTAGGTTTATGTTAGGTTTGAACTCCAACCCCACACAGAAACTAACGGCTATTAAAGTAGATTTAGGTTAGGTTAGAACTGTGACCCCACAGATAAGCAAACAGCTATCAAAGTAGGTTCAGGTTATGTTAGAACTGCGACCCCACACATAAGCAAACGGTTATCAAAGAAGGTTTAGGTTAAGTAAGAACTGCGACCAGTGCGACCCCACACAGAAACGAACGGCTATTGAAATAGGTTTATGTTAGGGTAAAAGTAGGTTTATGTTAGGTTTGAACTCCAACCCCACACAGAAACTAACGGCTATTAAAGTAGGTTTAGGTTAGGTTAGAACTGTGACCCCACAGATAAGCAAACAGCTATCAAAGTAGGTTCAGGTTATGTTAGAACTGCGACCCCACACAAAAGCAAACGGCTATCAAAGTAGGTTTAGGTTAAGTAAGAACTGCGACCAGTGCGACCCCACACAGACACGAACGGCTATTGAAATAGGTTTATGTTAGGGTAAAACTGTGACCCCACACATAAGCGAACAGCTATCAAAGAAGGCTTAGGTTAGGTTAGAACTGCGACCCCACACAAAAGCAAACGGCTATCAAAGAAGGTTTAGTTTAGGTTAGAACTGCGACCCCACACATAAGCGAACAGCTATCAAAGTAGGTTTAGGTTAGGTTATAACTGCGACCTCACACATAAGCAAACGGCTATCAAAGCAGGTTTAGTTTAGGTTAGAACTGCGACCCCACACAAAAGAAAACGGCTTTCAAAGTAGGTTAGGTTAAAACTGTGACCCCACACAAAAGCAATCGGCTATCAAAGTAGGTTTAGTTTAGGTTAGAACTGCGACCCCACACAAAAGCAAACGGCTATCAAAGTAGGTTTAGTTTAGGTTAGAACTGCGACCCCACACAAAACAAACGGCTATCAAAGTAGGCTTAGGTTTGGTTAGAACTGCGACCAGTGCGACCCCACATAGAAACGAACGGCTATTAAAATATGTTTAAGTTAGGTTACAACTGTGACCCAACACATAAGCAAACAGCTATCAAAGTAGGTTCAGGGTTAGTTTAGAACTGCGGAATAAATATTACTAAATTTAAACCAAACTAAAATAAGAACCCGTAAAGGAAAACCTCAAGCACCATTCAAAATTCCCTGATCAAAATTTACTGAAAACTATTCTTCGACAGAATGACTTGTCGATGAAATGAAAATACTTGAACCGTTGTCTTTGAAACAACATTCGATTAAATGATTGTCGCCATCGTCAAGGCGAAACACAAAAAAAAATCACAAATATTAAACTTATATCGGCTACTTTTGAATCTCCTGAGAAAAAAAAACAAAATAAGATTCATTATTTGCAGGAAACCGTGTAACATGCATAATATATAACTATATACGAAATGGTAACCTCCTTCTTTTTTGAAGTCGGTTGAAAAGATTTTTTTCATAGAAGTCCAAAATCTACGCGTGCGAAGCCGCGGGCAAAAGCTAGTATTTTCATAATTATTTTTTCCCAACTAGTGCGGAAAAGTAAACGCTTCGTGTGCGTAAATTTCTCTTTTTAAGGCACTTGTTATGAAAAAAGATGTTCGTTACAACTTCTTTTTAACTCGGGTGATTGCGCCCTCGTTTCACTCGGGCTCCAACTTTCAACATATCCGAAATTTTTTTTTTTAATGTAAATGTGCTATTTCTCGTTTCAAAATAAGTACAGCTTGCAATCTCATTCACGTATTTGCGTAAGAAACCGGTACGTTCCTTAAAAGGTTCCAAAAAGTCCATAAGTACTCATATTTTGTAATACTTAGAAAATTATCACATATGTAAACGGAAATTTAGATTGACGCCTGCGCGGATTCATTTAAAAATCTTGCCAATATTCCTATTATCGCAGATATTTCCATAAAACTAACATTATCGGAACTTCCACTGTCGTAGTGGAGTGAAAATAATGGCGTTTTAAGTCCGTCCAAGCCGGAATGTTCTCGAGATAGCCAAACGACATCCACACCATCCACAGGTATGTATCTTAAATGGCTATTACTTTACGGTAGGTAATACATTACGTACATAGAATAGTTATGTGAGCCTTTTTATTAGTTAGGGGTTGTCGACTTTCTTTTCCAAATTACACGTAAGTCAACATTTCAAAGTGTCAAAACTTACCAAAAATAATATGGTAACTGTTTTTATGAAATACAATAAGTATCAGTTTGCCACTTTCAACCCACTTCAAAACGGAGGAGGTTCTCAATTCGACTCTATGTTTTATTTCTTCAGAACTTCCGACTGATGATTGAATTCTTATTTGAAAGCTGATGCTTACAGATTAGTTCTGAAAATGGCATCCGTGAGAAAACCATATGTCATACGTGAATCTTACTTCTTGGTCGGCGCATACCTATAAGCCTGTAACAAATTGTTGTGGTACTAATGGCTACTGAGCTATGCTGCGACAAACAAACGGACAGTCGGAGAGACGCACAGATGGACAGACGGACATGGCGGAACTATAAGGGTTCCTAGTTTACTACGGAGCCTTTAAAAACATTACCATTTAATTCCAGCTCCGATTTCACAGCGGTATGGTTAAAATTTACTAATCAATCATACCTGGGATAACTCGGGGCATTTATACGAAAGTGATGTAGCAAAATATTTTATCGACTAAAAATGTATCGATGTTACTGTGAATCATCATCATCATCATCAGCCTATGTTAGTCCACTGCTGGACGCAGGCCTCTCCTATTAACTATGCGCATACACGCATTAGGAGGTAAATGCCCATAATCGCCACCCTGGGCAAGCGGATTGGCGATCGCAGTAATGTGTCCACTATGATGACGCTGCTGCCCATCATCAATCTTTTATCAAATAATGGTCAGTGACACTTCAATCCCTTAGTCGACTCTTACGACACCTGCAGGAGGAGTTGGAGTGGTGACAAATGTATTCTTACTGCCGTCACCACACGGCCACTGTGAATGACAATATCTAAACGTTATTCGGCATAAATAAATATTAAGTACTTACTCTTCAATTAAAATAAAAAATAACTTTAAACGGCTAGTTACGCGTTTATTTTAAAATAGTTTTCAAAATATACAATTAATATTAAAATATCAATATTTTAATTGTCATTTTGATTGAAATGACATCTGCATAGTAGTTTTTACTATCTGAAGAGGCCCGATATCAGATAATTATGACATTGAACCTCTGTACTGTAATCGAGAATGTAAAATAAGCACATCTTTTATTATAATTATATCGACATCTTTTTAATCGAT
>JALPQI010021107.1:0-18064 GCA_025490895.1 Thaumatotibia leucotreta
ATTTTTCATCAATTTTTAATTTATTTTTGTAAAATTGATTAAAAATATGTGAAATTACAGATTTTTCTGTGAAAATGATGTAATTTTACAGAATTCTGTAATTTTTTCGTCTGTAAAATTCCCTAATTTTTAACAGTGTAATGGAGGTCTTTCGGTTGAAGGTGCGTTCAAACCAAAAGAGCATTCGTTGTTCTATCCCCCGTTCTACGAAATCAACCAATCACGTTTTGTGTAACGATCGAATTTCGTAGAGTGGGGGGTTAGAATAGCGAATGCTCTTTTGGTTTGAACGCATCTTAATATAACGACGATGATGTTCAGAATAAAAATGTTGTTATAATTCAGTAATAATTTTACATTGACGTTGGCTTACATTATTTGTTATTATATAACGTTTCAAATAAAACTTTCGATTTGACTTATATTTCCACAGAATAAATCTTACCTACATATTCTCTAGAACCGATATATTTATTATATACAGATTATAAATGATTATTTTTATGTTTTAAAGTTGGGGCGTGCACGGTCAACTCGGTCTCGGCACCATCGATGACAAATGGACTCCACAATTGGTCACAAAATTCCAAGGAAGAAAAGTAAGTTTTTTTCTTTTAGACCGTATTTTTGTTGATTAGTTATCAGAAATAAGGAAGTTAACTTTTTCACGATTGTTTGTTTTTTACCATGATTGGTTAACTGTATGATAAATCACTAGTTTCGCGTGTTTAAATAATTTTAATTAATCCTTATTGCACAAACGGTTGTTTGGTACTATACACGTAATATCCTGGTGATTAGAAAATCTTCAATAGAATGTGTTCAATAGAATGAGTTTGCCTGCGACCACGGGTGTAACGTCATGCCCTCAGGATATAATTAAACGTAAGTTTACGCGATTAAGACCCGTTTATCTTTAAAATATGAGTGATAATCGTGAAAGTTTAAATCAATATAGAATGTGTTCCGCAGGTATTACGCGTTGGCTGTGGAGCGTGTCACACCGTAGTGTTGACCCGCAATGGCGAAGTTTGGGCCATGGGAGCCGGCGTTTTCGGGCAATTAGGCACCGGAGCGAGGGAGAAAAGTTCGCTGCCTATCCGCGTCGCGTTCGATCACCCCGTCGAGAATATCGCTGTCGGATACTTCCACAATGTAAGTGCTCAGTGTAAATAAATAGTAATGGGGACTTTGGGTGCAAAACTTTAACCAAGTGTGCATTAAATAGCACATACATCGGACATTAAATAGCACATTCATATAATAAATACATATCTACATACAAACATTGTAAGTTCAAGATACCGAGATAGGCAATAAAATTGGATAGTCTTGTATGTCAATTTTGAAGACTTGGTTTTTGCGCCCATGGTTCCGATCACTGGTAATAAACAATACTTCATCTGTCAAACTTCCGAACAGTAAACAGTCCTTGCGTAAATTTTATTATAGAAATCTTAACTGTGCTATAATTACGCGTTGAAATTGTGATAAACAGTGAAATCAATTGTTTTAAAACCCGGACAATTGAAGAACAGTGATTTTATCGTGTATATTGAGTGAAATTACGAAAACAAAAATACTATTCCGTTTTCGTTTATTAGAAACTACCCACTTTTTCTGTTAGAAAATTATTTACCTCTAAGTGCTTAGCTGTGTGAACTAATAATAAACGCCTGCGCATTTGACCAAGGCAAATTATACTCGGGCAAACTTTGTTATTTCCTGTTATCGGGGATTTTACAAACATGAATCAGTGCAAAGAATGTGAAAAAATTGTTAAACCCGCTGAACTTAAAATGTGTCAAATATGCAAAGGAACTTACCATTTCCACTGTCTGGGAATGTCGCTGGAGAATTTTAGCAAGGAATCGAAGCACGCTAAATCGGTCTGGCGATGTGCAAATTGTAAAACTACATCGAAGCCAGAAGACAAGTCGGCCACTCCGGACCGGCCACAGAGCCGTCAAGACCCGCCGTCCTCAAGCACTCTACAGGAACTTAAACAATACTTTCACTCACAACTTGAAGAAGCCACTAATAAAATCTTAGACGAAGTTAACAAAAAAATCTCAAGTGAAACGAAGAAGCTTTCAGAGCTGATGGACGAGCTGAGGACCAGTGTGGAATTTGCGTCCTCTCAATACGATGACCTAAGTAAGCGCCTTGGCGAAAAAACGTCTCTGATCGACGAGCTGAAAACTGAAAACGCATCCCTTCGAGCCGAAGTCAAGTATATTAACGCCCGGCTCGCAGGTATCGAGCAAAGAGCCCGTGATTGCAACATTGAGGTGCAGTGCGTTCCTGAAATAAAAAATGAGAATATACTCGAGACCATAAAAACTTTGTCAGTGGTCGTCGGTAACCCGCTAACCGAATTGGATATTCACAATTTTCACAGAGTACCAAAACAAAGCCAGGAATCGAATCGGCCAAGATCCATAGTGGTCAAATTAGCAAGTCCTAGAATCCGCGATACATTACTGGCTGCTGTTAGAACGTATAACAAAGCGAATAAAGACAACAAATTGAACTCCCGAAATTTGGGTATCGCCGGGGAGGAGCGACCCGTGTTTGTAGTTGAGCATCTGTCACTTGCCATGAAGAGGCTACACGCGGCCGCACGTATCGCCGCCAAAGAGAAGAAGTACAATTTCGTGTGGGTACGCAACGGGCGCATCTTCATGCGAAAGGACCCCAAGTCTCCGGCGGTGTTGATACAGAGCGAGGATTCCTTGCAGAAACTTCCGTCTAGTTAATAGAATAATTATGTCGCTATTGTTATTTCAATTTATTATCAAAATGTAAGAGGCCTTAGGACTAAGACTGAAGATTTTCGATTGAACGTCTCTTCCTATGAGTACGACGTGATCATTCTGACGGAGACGTGGTTAAATGTTTCTGTTTTTGACCATGAAATTATTGATAATAGGTACAATATATTCAGAAGGGACCGCAGTAGCACTTCATCGGGTGCCACTAAGAAAGATGGGGGTGGGCTGTGTATCGCAGTCTTAAAAAAATATGAAGTATTGCGTAGACGATCATGGGAGTCAGCTTGTGAAGACTTATGGGTATCTTTTCGAGTGGGTAAAGGAGTAAAGTCTATGAAGGTTAACATTTGCGTAGCATATATTCCTCCTCCTATTTGTCAAAAATATTTTGATACGTTCCTTAGCAATTTCAGTAGAGTAATGAGCAGTTGTGTCCCGGCTAAAGCATGTAATTTGTTAGTAGGCGACTTTAATTTACCAAATTTAATTTGGAAGTATGATTTGAAGTCAGCAACCTGTTGCCCTACGAACATTAACGGTGCGGTAGAAAATATGCTGGTGGATGAATTACTGTTTAACAATCTTACTCAGAGTAATCACATCACAAATATCAATAATCGCATCCTGGATTTAGTAATGTCTAACTCTGCTGAAAACGTTACCGTTACTGAATCTATATTCCCACTCACTAAAATAGATCGGCATCATCCTTCGCTTGAAATCAGCATTCGTTTTGACAGAAGAATGAAATCGTTGGTTCCGAATCGAGACCCAGTGCCGAACTACTCTAAGTGTAACTACGAAGCGGTAAAACTGGAATTGTCAGGCATAAATTGGACTGATATCTGGACCAATACCACACATATCAACGACATGGTCGATATATTCTACTCAAACGTATCGTCGATTCTAAAAAAACACACTCCTTTGCATAAACCGCGTAGCGATAGACACCCCCACTGGTATAGTATTCCATTTATAAAATGTTTAAAAGAAAAGGCTAAATTCCACAAAAGGTTCAAATTGTACGGGAATCCGTTAGATAAACTGAGCTTTGAATGCTTAAGGAGTCGTTGCGACGACCTATTGAAAGAATGTTTACTTAAATTCAAAAGTAACGCCTCCAAGAGCCTGCGTAATAATCCCAAATATATATGCAGGCTTAGCACATGATAGGTGCGACAGTATGTCGCCGCGAGATAGATGTCCCGTCCTTCACTAGCTGTATTAACAAAAGAGGGACGGATAGACTATCTCGCGGCGAGATACTGTCGCGCCAATCATGTGCTAAGCAGGCTGGTCATATGTAAACGGACTCAAATCCAACAGCTACACTATTCCGAATCAAATGAATCTTGGCTCGACGGTAGCAAGAGGAGGCCAAGAAATTTGTGACTTATTTTCTCAACATTTTCAATCCGTATATTTGGTTCCGACGTCACCAAGAATAGATAGAGTACAAAGCATCCCGACACGAGGGGACCAGTGGTCATTAGGTCACTGTAAGATTAGCGAAGATGAAGTCCACAGAGCGTTATTTCGACTAGAAATCAACAAAGGGGCCGGTATAGACAGTATACCACCAATTGTGCTGAGAGAATGTGCAGAGGTTTTGGCAAAACCGCTATGTGTTCTGTATAACAAATCATTGGAAAAGAGTATATTTCCAATGCAATGGCAGATAGCTCGAATAAGACCGATCCACAAAAAAGGCGACATAACGGATATCTGTAACTATAGACCGGTGTCCATTTTACCAACAGCGGGTAAAGTTTTTGAGTCAATTGTGCAAAAGAAGATATACTGGCACGTAAAAGAACAACTTAATACAGCACAACATGGTTTTCTGTCTCGTAAATCAACCACGAGTAACTTAGTGGAATATGTTAACGATATCGCTGAAGTTTTGGATAATTCAGGAGAAGTGCACGCAATTTATACTGACTTCAGCAAGGCCTTCGATTTATTAGATCATGAAATTCTCATCACGAAAATGGAAAGCATGGGCATACATGGCTCCTTGCTTCGGTGGTGTGAGTCATACCTAAGAAATCGGTCGCAGTTAGTAGCTTTGCGTGGTTTTAAATCCAAAGCGCAACCTGTCCCTTTTGGAGTTCCACAGGGCTCACACCTCGGACCGCTATTTTTTATAATCTATATTAATGATCTGGCGGAGACTATAACTTGTAAGTTTAAAATGTACGCAGATGACTTAAAATTATATCAAATTATAACAGATAACTCTGATATTAAATGTCTGCAAAAGAATCTTGACGGAGTATCGAACTGGTGCAGTACTAATAACATGGTTTTAAACGGCAACAAGTGCTACCACATTAAGTTTTCTCGAAAGAGAGTCCCGGTTCCTGTGACGTACAACTTAAACGGTGTAGCTTTGTTTGAGGTTTGCAGTATACGTGATCTAGGAGTGACAATCGACAGTCTCAACCTCTCAACTCTCAACTTCCGAGAGCACGTAGATACGATGGTCCAAAAGGCATCACAGCTCTCTGGGTTCGTGACGAGACAAACAAAATCTTTTAAAGATCCGCAACTTATGATACCGGTGTACAATTGCGTGGTTAGGAGTACATTGGAATATTGTTCCCCTGTATGGAACCCAGGATATAGAGTACATTCCGACCGCATTGAACGAATTCAGAAACGTTTCTTGTACAATCTGGCCTACGTCCAAAATAAATGTAAAGTTCTAACATCCTATGATGCGAGGTTGCATCACTATAGAAATGCAAACGCTGTTCTCCAGGCGAAAAGCTAGCGATATTTTACTACTGCATAAAATTCTAAATGGCCTAGTAGACGGACCAGATCTTCTCAGAAATGTTAAACTGGTGGTTCCTCGTGCAGGTAGTCGCCTGTGCAATAGAAGACTGTTTTCCCTACCCCACTGTCGGACCAATATCGGTAGACACGCACCTCTCTATCGAATGATCGCATCGTATACCGGTGTGAAAGACTGCATAGATGTATTTTGTTGTTCTCTGGCCTCTATCAAAACAAAACTTAAAAAAGTGAATTTTTATTAGGTTAAGTAAGGTGGTGGTTATTTTGGTTAGTCTTATTTATTTTTAATCTCTATATAATTTTTCGTTGTTTTAACTGTTTCAAAGTATGTAGTGTCTACTATTTTAAGGCACACAACTAAACTGTTTACAATTTATGTTTGCTATCTTTACTGTTGTTGTGACGCCTAGTTTGTAGACCGTAAATAAAAAAAAATAAAAAAATACTAACGTAACTTACCAAGCCCCTAAGTATTATTTATCCTTTTCGGGCTTATCAACATGTCTATTTAAGACCGAAAGGGACACACAATACTCAGCGGCTTGTTAAGTAGGAGACGTTTATGAATAAGGGCGTTAGAATTTTTTGGATACGTCACGGTAATATCACGGCATAATTTACTACCTACTCGACTCGCATACTGGCATAGTGCACGTGTACTTTTACCTTACTATTATCTAATATGCATTTTACTTAGTGTAAGGGCCTGTTTCACAATCTCCAGTTAAAGCTATCTGTCAGATAAAAATAACACGCTCTCTTTATTCCTCCAGGTGAAAGAAAGAGATAGTATTATTTTTTATCTGACAGATAGCTTTAACTGGAGATTGTGAAACAGGCCGTAAGTATAAGGCCTGAGTAGCATCTCGGGCGGGGCGGCCTGAATACACGCTGTCGAAATTCCTTGGACGCTCGACGCGCCGCTACCAGCCCAGCCGGACGCGTCGCTCGACGCTCAAGCCTTAAGCCGCGGCCACGACATTGGTCTAAGGCAGTGTTTTTCAAACTGTGGGTCGCGACCCCCAGGGGGGTCGCGGCATTTATCCAGGGGGGTCGCGACGAAGTTCAGCTTTAAGAGCAACTTATGACAGCCTGATTAGATTTTTCCTAACTTAAAAAGTCGGAGGTTTTTAGAATTAAATATTGTTAATAAAACACATAATTTAAGATAAATATTTATTTTATAATTAGGTAGGACAATTTAGTGTGAAGAATGAGCTTGCTTCATTTTGACTAATTTGTCAAACCGAGGCTCCTGTCGCGACACGCTGACAATTAAATCATTTTCTAAATTTAATCTATTCCTTTTTTTGTTTTTATGTCCACCATTGTTGAAAACGTCAGCATAAATATTAAGTAGCGAATGGGATCAAAAATTTAGGGCCTCTTTTGCTAAATTTGGTTATTCTGTCATTCTTTTTACCCAGAACGCACCAATTGTAATAGATACGAACTCCAATATATAAATAAATATAGATTATAGGGTGCGTTCTAAAACGCATAATATGTAACTAAGTGAATGATAGAAAGGTGAGTTCCAAATCTGATATACTTGTTATAGGAATTTGTACTACTTTAAAATAAGTAAAGTAAATTAAAATAGGTATTTGTCGTAGAAACGAGGTATGGGGGCTGGCGAAAAAAATTGAGTGGCTAAAAGGGCCGTGACACCAAAAAGTTTGAAAAACACTGGTCTAAGGCGACCGGCTTAGCGGAAAACCATACGTGCTCGCTCTCGTACCCATATCGGTATCCCGCTCCAACTCATGGATTCGCTCGCCGCTGGTCGCCTTAGACCAATGTCGTGGCCGGGTCTTTACGGTAAGGTTTGAGTGCCGAGCGTCGAGTGTCTAAGGCCACGGTCATTTCGACCGGCCTTCCGCCACCGACTGGGGCCTAAGGGGTTTGGAGTTTGGACGGCGCGCATGGCGGCCACACGCCTACGTTTATATTTTGTTTCATTTAACATGGCCGGTTGCACACTTAGGGATGTACTAAATACTATTTTCTTAGTTAACAGTTGTGTTTTGTCCTGGGTTCCTGTAGTCTAATCCACGAGCCTTCACTAGGTACTATGCTCGTACTGATATTTTGCTCTCTTTAATTTGTCAATGTGTTCTCTGTAATTTTGATGTCCTCTCCTGCTTTATTATGTTACTTTTGGTTAATATTAATGTACCCATGTATTCTGGTTGTCCTGAAAACCAGCGCCATGGCTAAAACTTTAGCTATCGGCATATGCTGAGTGGCATCCATTTTGGTGTTGTTTTTAGTTTAAGACCTTTTTACACCAAATAAATGAATTCTATTCTATTCTACTAATGTGTAATATTTTTCAGTTGGCGCTAACTCAAAAGCAAGAACTCTGGTGCTGGGCCGCGAGCCCGCAGCAGGTGCGCGCGGCGGCGGCGCGCTCGCCCCCCGCCCCCTCCCCGCACTCGCCGCACCTCGCCCCAGCGCGCGTCGACACCGCGGCGTTAGCGGGCCGAGTGTGGCAGGTACAGTAAAGCGTAGCTGTGGCGCTGGGCCGCGAGCCCGCAGCAGGTGCGCGCGGCGGCGGCGCGCTCGCCCCCCGCCCCCTCCCCGCACTCGCCGCACCTCGCCCCAGCGCGCGTCGACACCGCGGCGTTAGCGGGCCGAGTGTGGCAGGTACAGTATAGTGTAGCTGTGGCGCTGGGCCGCGAGCCCGCAGCAGGTGCGCGCGGCGGCGGCGCGCTCGCCCCCCGCCCCCTCCCCGCACTCGCCGCACCTCGCCCCAGCGCGCGTCGACACCGCGGCGTTAGCGGGCCGAGTGTGGCAGGTACAGTATAGTGTAGCTGTGGCGCTGGGCCGCGAGCCCGCAGCAGGTGCGCGCGGCGGCGGCGCGCTCGCCCCCCGCCCCCTCCCCGCACTCGCCGCACCTCGCCCCAGCGCGCGTCGACACCGCGGCGTTAGCGGGCCGAGTGTGGCAGGTACAGTATAGTGTAGCTGTGGCGCTGGGCCGCGAGCCCGCAGCAGGTGCGCGCGGCGGCGGCGCGCTCGCCCCCCGCCCCCTCCCCGCACTCGCCGCACCTCGCCCCAGCGCGCGTCGACACCGCGGCGTTAGCGGGCCGAGTGTGGCAGGTACAGTATAGTGTAGCTGTGGCGCTGGGCCGCGAGCCCGCAGCAGGTGCGCGCGGCGGCGGCGCGCTCGCCCCCCGCCCCCTCCCCGCACTCGCCGCACCTCGCCCCAGCGCGCGTCGACACCGCGGCGTTAGCGGGCCGAGTGTGGCAGGTACAGTATAGTGTAGCTGTGGCGCTGGGCCGCGAGCCCGCAGCAGGTGCGCGCGGCGGCGGCGCGCTCGCCCCCCGCCCCCTCCCCGCACTCGCCGCACCTCGCCCCAGCGCGCGTCGACACCGCGGCGTTAGCGGGCCGAGTGTGGCAGGTACAGTATAGTGTAGCTGTGGCGCTGGGCCGCGAGCCCGCAGCAGGTGCGCGCGGCGGCGGCGCGCTCGCCCCCCGCCCCCTCCCCGCACTCGCCGCACCTCGCCCCAGCGCGCGTCGACACCGCGGCGTTAGCGGGCCGAGTGTGGCAGGTACAGTATAGTGTAGCTGTGGCGCTGGGCCGCGAGCCCGCAGCAGGTGCGCGCGGCGGCGGCGCGCTCGCCCCCCGCCCCCTCCCCGCACTCGCCGCACCTCGCCCCAGCGCGCGTCGACACCGCGGCGTTAGCGGGCCGAGTGTGGCAGGTACAGTATAGTGTAGCTGTGGCGCTGGGCCGCGAGCCCGCAGCAGGTGCGCGCGGCGGCGGCGCGCTCGCCCCCCGCCCCCTCCCCGCACTCGCCGCACCTCGCCCCAGCGCGCGTCGACACCGCGGCGTTAGCGGGCCGAGTGTGGCAGGTACAGTATAGTGTAGCTGTGGCGCTGGGCCGCGAGCCCGCAGCAGGTGCGCGCGGCGGCGGCGCGCTCGCCCCCCGCCCCCTCCCCGCACTCGCCGCACCTCGCCCCAGCGCGCGTCGACACCGCGGCGTTAGCGGGCCGAGTGTGGCAGGTACAGTATAGTGTAGCTGTGGCGCTGGGCCGCGAGCCCGCAGCAGGTGCGCGCGGCGGCGGCGCGCTCGCCCCCCGCCCCCTCCCCGCACGAGCCCCAGCGCGCGTCGACACCGCGGCGTTAGCGGGCCGAGTGTGGCAGGTACAGTATAGTGTAGCTGTGGCGCTGGGCCGCGAGCCCGCAGCAGGTGCGCGCGGCGGCGGCGCGCTCGCCCCCCGCCCCCTCCCCGCACTCGCCGCACCTCGCCCCAGCGCGCGTCGACACCGCGGCGTTAGCGGGCCGAGTGTGGCAGGTACAGTATAGTGTAGCTGTGGCGCTGGGCCGCGAGCCCGCAGCAGGTGCGCGCGGCGGCGGCGCGCTCGCCCCCCGCCCCCTCCCCGCACTCGCCGCACCTCGCCCCAGCGCGCGTCGACACCGCGGCGTTAGCGGGCCGAGTGTGGCAGGTACAGTATAGTGTAGCTGTGGCGCTGGGCCGCGAGCCCGCAGCAGGTGCGCGCGGCGGCGGCGCGCTCGCCCCCCGCCCCCTCCCCGCACTCGCCGCACCTCGCCCCAGCGCGCGTCGACACCGCGGCGTTAGCGGGCCGAGTGTGGCAGGTACAGTATAGTGTAGCTGTGGCGCTGGGCCGCGAGCCCGCAGCAGGTGCGCGCGGCGGCGGCGCGCTCGCCCCCCGCCCCCTCCCCGCACTCGCCGCACCTCGCCCCAGCGCGCGTCGACACCGCGGCGTTAGCGGGCCGAGTGTGGCAGGTACAGTATAGTGTAGCTGTGGCGCTGGGCCGCGAGCCCGCAGCAGGTGCGCGCGGCGGCGGCGCGCTCGCCCCCCGCCCCCTCCCCGCACTCGCCGCACCTCGCCCCAGCGCGCGTCGACACCGCGGCGTTAGCGGGCCGAGTGTGGCAGGTACAGTATAGTGTAGCTGTGGCGCTGGGCCGCGAGCCCGCAGCAGGTGCGCGCGGCGGCGGCGCGCTCGCCCCCCGCCCCCTCCCCGCACTCGCCGCACCTCGCCCCAGCGCGCGTCGACACCGCGGCGTTAGCGGGCCGAGTGTGGCAGGTACAGTATAGTGTAGCTGTGGCGCTGGGCCGCGAGCCCGCAGCAGGTGCGCGCGGCGGCGGCGCGCTCGCCCCCCGCCCCCTCCCCGCACTCGCCGCACCTCGCCCCAGCGCGCGTCGACACCGCGGCGTTAGCGGGCCGAGTGTGGCAGGTACAGTATAGTGTAGCTGTGGCGCTGGGCCGCGAGCCCGCAGCAGGTGCGCGCGGCGGCGGCGCGCTCGCCCCCCGCCCCCTCCCCGCACTCGCCGCACCTCGCCCCAGCGCGCGTCGACACCGCGGCGTTAGCGGGCCGAGTGTGGCAGGTACAGTATAGTGTAGCTGTGGCGCTGGGCCGCGAGCCCGCAGCAGGTGCGCGCGGCGGCGGCGCGCTCGCCCCCCGCCCCCTCCCCGCACTCGCCGCACCTCGCCCCAGCGCGCGTCGACACCGCGGCGTTAGCGGGCCGAGTGTGGCAGGTACAGTATAGTGTAGCTGTGGCGCTGGGCCGCGAGCCCGCAGCAGGTGCGCGCGGCGGCGGCGCGCTCGCCCCCCGCCCCCTCCCCGCACTCGCCGCACCTCGCCCCAGCGCGCGTCGACACCGCGGCGTTAGCGGGCCGAGTGTGGCAGGTACAGTATAGTGTAGCTGTGGCGCTGGGCCGCGAGCCCGCAGCAGGTGCGCGCGGCGGCGGCGCGCTCGCCCCCCGCCCCCTCCCCGCACTCGCCGCACCTCGCCCCAGCGCGCGTCGACACCGCGGCGTTAGCGGGCCGAGTGTGGCAGGTACAGTATAGTGTAGCTGTGGCGCTGGGCCGCGAGCCCGCAGCAGGTGCGCGCGGCGGCGGCGCGCTCGCCCCCCGCCCCCTCCCCGCACTCGCCGCACCTCGCCCCAGCGCGCGTCGACACCGCGGCGTTAGCGGGCCGAGTGTGGCAGGTACAGTATAGTGTAGCTGTGGCGCTGGGCCGCGAGCCCGCAGCAGGTGCGCGCGGCGGCGGCGCGCTCGCCCCCCGCCCCCTCCCCGCACTCGCCGCACCTCGCCCCAGCGCGCGTCGACACCGCGGCGTTAGCGGGCCGAGTGTGGCAGGTACAGTATAGTGTAGCTGTGGCGCTGGGCCGCGAGCCCGCAGCAGGTGCGCGCGGCGGCGGCGCGCTCGCCCCCCGCCCCCTCCCCGCACTCGCCGCACCTCGCCCCAGCGCGCGTCGACACCGCGGCGTTAGCGGGCCGAGTGTGGCAGGTACAGTATAGTGTAGCTGTGGCGCTGGGCCGCGAGCCCGCAGCAGGTGCGCGCGGCGGCGGCGCGCTCGCCCCCCGCCCCCTCCCCGCACTCGCCGCACCTCGCCCCAGCGCGCGTCGACACCGCGGCGTTAGCGGGCCGAGTGTGGCAGGTACAGTATAGTGTAGCTGTGGCGCTGGGCCGCGAGCCCGCAGCAGGTGCGCGCGGCGGCGGCGCGCTCGCCCCCCGCCCCCTCCCCGCACTCGCCGCACCTCGCCCCAGCGCGCGTCGACACCGCGGCGTTAGCGGGCCGAGTGTGGCAGGTACAGTATAGTGTAGCTGTGGCGCTGGGCCGCGAGCCCGCAGCAGGTGCGCGCGGCGGCGGCGCGCTCGCCCCCCGCCCCCTCCCCGCACTCGCCGCACCTCGCCCCAGCGCGCGTCGACACCGCGGCGTTAGCGGGCCGAGTGTGGCAGGTACAGTATAGTGTAGCTGTGGCGCTGGGCCGCGAGCCCGCAGCAGGTGCGCGCGGCGGCGGCGCGCTCGCCCCCCGCCCCCTCCCCGCACTCGCCGCACCTCGCCCCAGCGCGCGTCGACACCGCGGCGTTAGCGGGCCGAGTGTGGCAGGTACCGTCGTCGTCATAGTGGACACATTACTGCGATCGCCAATCCGCTTGCCCAGCGTGGCGATTATGAGTATTTTCCTCCTAATGCGTTTATACGCATAGTTAATAGGAGAGGCCTACGTCCAGCAGTGGACTATCATAGGCTGATGATGATGAATACATCAAGAAGCAATATGAAGTTGTTTATTTTTAACCGACTTCAAAAAGGAGGAGGTTTACAATTCGTCGAAATCTTTTTTTTTTATGTATGTTCCCCGATTACTCGAAGACGCGTGGACCGATTTGAAATATTCTTTTTTTGTTTGAAAGGGTATACCTTCTAGTTGGTCCCATTGTCACCGAATCCAGATCTGATGATGGGATCCTGGAGAAATCGAGGGAACTCTTCAAATGTTGTAGGAACACATGACATTTTTCATTTATTTTCGAAGACTAATCAAGTATTTGCATCTAGTCATGAACATCTTAAGTTGGTGATCTGATGATGGAAGGTACAACTCTTTAGCAATTAGGAGTTGGGAGATAATTCTTTAAGTATAACATATTTCGTGTATTTTGGAAGCTATTTGAGTATTTGCCTTTAGATCGTCATCCTTTCATGTTGGTGAGCTGATGATGTAAGGTACAACTTCTTGGAGATTAGGAGTTGGGGGATAATTCTTTAAATATAACATATTTCATGTATTTTGGAGGCTATTCGAGTATTTGCCTTTAGGTGATCATAGTCTCATGTTGGTGAGCTGATGATGAAAGGAATAACTCCTTAACGATTAGGGGTTGGAGGATCATTCTTTGTATATAACAAATTTCATACATTTTCGAGATCTATTCAAGTGTTTGCTTAGTAGTTATGACATGTCGGTTAGCGGTTAGTGATTCTTTAAATAATATTGGCATGCTAATACTGTTACCTTTGAAATTGTTTTTGTATTCATATAAGTTCGCCAGTTCAGGTTTTATGGCCTACTACAGTGCAGTATATTCTAATTATAAGTATTTAGAGCATACTGAATAACAATTTTATATTTACACTACTAAAAAGCAAAAAATAAAATATTTTAAAAATAAAAATAAAACCGCCTTCAAAAATTCGCCCGAACTAAAAAGTTAAAAATAATTTTGGTTCCTACTACTAAGGATTTCCTACCCAAACCTTTAAACCTTTTACCCTATTCATTGAAATAAAACATTATGGCTAGGTACCCTACAGATTTCTTAGAAGTCGGTGCCAAGCCAAATATGTTCACTTCGCGAGTACTTATATGTATTTGATAGAGCTTTGTAACTTACTGTCACTCCGGTTATGCTTTCATGAAAATGACTGAGGCAGACCATTCTGTTGATAAAAGCGTAATCGGAGTGACAGTAAGTTACAAAGCTCTATCTAATATATACCTATGAACGTATTCGGCTTGGCACCGACTTCTAAGAAATCTGTAGGGTACCTAGCCATAATGTTTTATTTCAATGAATAGGGTAAAAGGTTTAAAGGTTTGGGTAGGAAATCCTAAGTAGTAGGAACCAAAATTATTTTTAACTTTTTAGTTCGGGCGAATTTTTATTTTTATTTTTAAAATATTTTATTGCTGATAAATGTTTATTACATTCAATGTTGTTTTTTGTTTATGCAGATATCCGCTGGTTGGCATCATTCATGCATCATCGATACTGCAGGCAAGCTATATTCGTGGGGCTTGAACTTCGATGGGCAGCTAGGTTAGTATCCCAACAGCCTGTTTGTTTAATCCACACATTCACAGCAACTTATTAAAAAATCTAAAATTAATCCCCAAATATGGCCACTCACCGAAAGTCAGAAGTCCAAATTGTAGGTCTACCAGCGAGCAATGGAGCGCAGCATTTTAGGTGTAACGAGGATGGATCGCATCAGGAACACTATATACGCTGCGCTCCAAAACACGCATAGTTGACGTGGGTGAAAAGACTGCCAGGCTAAAGTGGGATTGGGCCGGTCACGTGTCACGTCTACCGCATGCATCCAGAAAGGTGGGCTATTACAGCCACCAAGTGAATGCCGCAAAGCAGGCGAGGACGAGGCAGGCCCATGGGGAGACGGCGGGACGACCTGGACGCCTTCGCCAACAATTGGCCAGACTTGGCACAGAACCGGGAGCTGTGGAGATCTGAGGGAGAGGCCTTTGCCCAGCAGTGGGACACCCTTACAGGCTAGAAAAAAAAATTATGAAGTACAATATTACTCGACTAATTTACTTCCGTTTTCAAAGTGAATTGCGAAGGATACTTTCTAAAGCGGAAACGATTTCGCGGTTTGTTGTTCAAATAATAATTTTCGAGTCACTTCAATTCGAGTTATTCATTTATTTACAGGAAGTGGTGACAGAAAACAAATAACAGTACCCACAGAGGTTAGGTTCCGAACGGAATCCCAACCAGACAGCGCGCAAGAGGCTAAGACCCCTTCCACACCGCGTGACGGGCCCTCCAAAGCGCTCGTGGCGTGTGGAGGGGACTTTACAGTGTACATTGACGACGATGGCAGGGTTTATGCCACTGGCAATATGCACTTGCAAGTAAGTCACATAGGAAATTCAGTTTTATTTTAATATTGTGTACAGTAGATAGCCTTCATCAAACATTCTGCCCTCCTAAGCATAAACACAGTAATTCGTTTTATTTTTTAATTAATCCAAAAACATAATTTGCAGTTGAATAAAGTAAACTATTGAAATTAGTTGCTACATTTATGTAGAAGGCAGTATTTCGTAAAATATTCAGCAAGTCTTTTGGTTTCCCGCATATATCAAATTACATACGCTTTCATATTTGCGATTGTTACAAACTAGATTTAATTAATGGTTTCATTAATAGTTTTAATTACGTTTTGAGTCATGTCGTGAACAACCCGTCACATCGCAGCCTATGTATACGCACTAATTTAAAAAATGCTTTGAAGCCTTAATTATTTCAAAATAATATTAATAACCTAGTGAAGGTCGCAGGAGTCAGCTGGATGCGGGTGGCGCAGCACCGGTCACTGTGGCAATCTTTGTGGGTGGCCTATGTCCTGCAGTGGACGTCTTTCGGCTGATATGTTAATGATAAATGTTTTTTGAATTTTCAGACTAACAACGAAAAGGAAAAAGGCACTAATCGCGTCATTATGATGAAAACTACAAAACGCGTCATCAAAATACCTGCCAGCCGCTCCAACAATAAGTTCCTGTTTCAACCCATCGACAGGATCGACATCATGTTCCCTTTCGACATCGAAGGCTCCCAGAGGAAACCCCTCGAACCAAGACTTAACCCACTCACAACCTGTAACGACTTCAAAAAGAAATCTTGGGCCGATGATATCATTCTTCTCCTAAGGGAATATATTAATGAGGATATCCTCGCCAACAATCTCAACATGGCAGCTAAATTAGCTTTCCATAACAAAAAGTATTCAGACTGCTTGAAATTTCTCTTAGAGAACCTAAAGTGCAGCCCGCAAGAAGACCGTTTATATCTCACTCATACCCAATTCGAAGCTGAAAAGAAAACTACCTCACCTAAGTATCTTCGAAGAGAAGACGAACTCAAAATCGTTATAACTAACATAATGTCCAAGAGAATCAAAGATGTTTCCCTAACAATACTCAATGAAGATCCCTATCCTGTGATAGACTCATCCATTTACCAGACTTTACCGTGTTGCTGCAACGAAATGAAATATATACCAAAGAAAACTATCGCTACATCCGCTACTCTTATAACGGAAAGTGATTTATCAGTAAAAGCGGCAAATGTTATTGACAGGTGCATCAGTATTTTCCCCGTCGATACCAAATTGTGGGAGGTATGTTTCCGCACATCGAAGGACTTTTACTTGGAAAATAACTTGTCAGTTGCAGAGTTAGAAAGGGTGTTACGTAAATACATGGAGTCGAACGCTACAACGATGGCGGGTGCTATAATGTACTCAAATGATTGTGCTCAATACAGTCAGATCTTGTCGCCCAAGTTCTATTTGAATATGTGCAGCGAAGTACTGGATACGTGGGGTTGAAAATGCAAGGATTTTATTTCGTGTATATCATCTTGCGGTTATGTAGGTATGACAAGGAGAAATGAAAACCTGTGTTGGCATATCAAATGGAGAGCAAGTTATTAGATTGGAAAAGTTGGAGATATTACTTCTAACCTTTAGCCATACGTTGAACAATACAGAATTTAACTCTACGGAGTTCTGCTACATGTATACTGTATAAGTGTATAGTGGCGGTAAAAGGGGTAATTTAAGGCATTAAAGTACCTAAACGTAGCATATTATATGTAGTGTAAATTGATCTTTCTTAACTTCAAATAAATATTTTGCTTAGGAGAGCTTACGTCTTAGTCAATCAAATCTGTCCAACTATTGTGATAATTTATCTTTGTTTCTTTTTAGAGCTGTTTGTTGTGAATGTCATCTATTTGAATTGTCAATTGTTTTTGTTTATGAATTAATAATTATACATAAGAAGTGTTAGTAACAATGTGTGTTTGGTGTTTGAATGTTTATGTTAGCTTGTTGTTAGTGATACACATTAGTAAAAATACTAATAATTGGCTTTATGTTGTGAACTTAACCATATTAACTGTTACCCACCTAAACATATTTTTGTTGTATTTTCTTCTAGTCACTCTAACTTATTATTATTACTTATCTAATTATGTACGCTAAATGAAATATTCTTCGGTTTAATATTAACCGCTTCCGCGCGAATCTTTATATAATGTTAGTACTTTCTTAGATGCCATTTTAAAATATTTATTTATGTCTAAAGTCACTGAGGCTATTCGTTCAAAGAATCGAATTTAACTTGATGAAATGCAACCAGCATTAGTTCTTAGGTCAATTATATTTCAAGTCTAAACCATATACCCTTGATAAAACTTTTGCTCAAAATGTTGTCATCACAATATTGAAACCTCTTATTATAGAACTTTCTTTTAATACCTGATTTGACAAAACGAAATCGGTTACTTCGCCCGTAGTCAGAGTTTCCTATTACGTAGTTTTTATTGTAGATAAAACACAAGTTTGACGGTATCGGGTGATTTTTTTTCTGTCAATAATACAGTAGCTACATTAAGAAGCAGACCTCGAAGAATAATTTGTTTTGCAAAAACTGGCTATCACCCATTCCTTATCAGTCATTGCACATAGGTACCTGAGAAATTCGACTCTGTCCGCTGAGACCGGGTGGCCGAGTGGTTCTAGGCATCAACCGCGAAAACTGAGGACTTTGGTTTGTCTCCCACCTCGGGCATTGGATATATCGTAGCGTCCAGAGCGCTCAAAAATATCTGAACATGACAATAAAGGCGTGTTCAGATATTTTTGGACTCTCCAGACGCTATAATATATCTGATGGCGAATGTACATCAAAATGTATAGCGGTTCTTTTGAATAGTTTGTTCTAACTTCAAATGAGAGATTATTAGACCCTGCTGACATTTACTAAGATCAATGGATTGGATGTCAACACCTTTTTGGCGTTGTGCCATAATAATGTACCTTTTCAAATAATGCAGTAATTTACTTCATAGATAACTTATATTATTTTATGAGATTGTTTTACTAATAAATGTTATTGTAATAGACTAATA
>JALPQI010021108.1:0-20988 GCA_025490895.1 Thaumatotibia leucotreta
CGCTTTGTACTGGTCTGTGAACGCGGCTTTTAGTATAATCAGGCCTCTATAACAGCAATAAGTACGGGAAATGAGAGGCCAGAGTGTAGGTATGGTAGTAAATTGGTCGGTTAGCTTCGTAGATAACAGCTCCGCTTATTAACTTTTCGAATCGTACCTACTTAGCAGGTGGTATTATTGAGTTGATGGTATAAATACAATGCTTTTAGCGGATTACATGGGTATTCACTTTCTAGTAAAGGCATTTTATCCCAAGAATGTTCTCTAAAATAGAATAAAAAAGAAAGCAAAGTGTCCAATTGTCCATTTAAGTTAAGTCAAGTTCAAAGAGTTTCAAGAGGTAATATTTAAAGTTAAAGATTAGTCGACGAAATACCACAAGAAAGCAGGGTAACATATTGTTTGTTACAATGTAGATTCGTACGCAAAATGGAAACAAATAGCGCTTGTACGTATGTACAGTCAGCTGCAGAGAAAAGTAGACCCCCTTGCATACAAATTTGTATGCAAGGGGGTCTACTGAATGTACATAAATAAATATAAATATAAATAAATAAATAAATAATAAAATCTGTTTTGAAAAGTTTCATCCGCCTTGGTATGAGTTGCCTATCCTGCCTACATAAACGTAGCATAACATGTTATTTATATACAGCTAATAGTAAACTACGTTATTTTCCGTAATACCTAATGACAAGTCAATAGTAAAAAAAATAGCTATAGTCATTAATTCGATTCGGCTTATGATGGTCCCGTGTTTAATAGTTTGTTGTTGTCAGCTATGCTATTCTCTTATTGACACATTCGACGCTGCGTTCGTCGACGAGCTCGATGTCGAGACAGCCTTGTCTAAAATCCTAGCTGTTTGATTTTACATTAGGAATCGAGGCTGTGAGCGAGCTTGTGGGCGAGTTCGTCGCTGTTTTTCGTTAGAGAATACGAAGTTCATACATTAAACGTCAAACTTTCGACGCAATGTAGTTCCAGCTCACGCCGCATTCGTCGCCGAGCACTAGTGTCGTTTAAAGTACATTAGTGAATACCATTTTTAGGCTCGACGCTGTCGCAGCACTGACACAGCGCTGACAGCAAGGCGGTTTCCTTAGTGAATAACACTGCTGGTTCAAACAAGTAAGGAAGTGCAAAAGTGACAAGTAGCACAATAAACGGCAAAGGCCTGACCTTCATAAGCCACCTAATCAGGTTTTTAATTAGTTGTAGTAAAGGCGTTCCTTGTATAAGTTTCTTTTATAAGTCGTTCTTATTTAAATTAATGGAGCTTCAAACTATGCATTACTGGATTCATTTCATACGAAAATCTGTTGACCATACTCCCAGCTTTCGGGTTAATTTTATGTCCTTACGATGAATGTTTATAAAGAAACGTTCATTTTCTATTTAAATGTTATTTAAATTGCTCTCCTTGAATTAAGGTATCCTTATATAATTACCAGGTCATCGGTCCACCTTGTGGGGGGCCTCCCCACGCTACGCCTTCCGGTACGTGGCCGCCACTCAAGAACCTTCCCGCCCCAACGGCCATCGGTTCTACGCGCAATGTGCCCCGCCCACTGCCGGTCGCGGGAGTCCGCTGGATGCGGGTGGCGCAGGACCGGTCATTGTGGCAATCTTTGGGGGAGGCCTATATTCAGCAGTGGACGTCTTTCGGCTGATATGATGATGATGATGATGATATAATTACATGGTATTCTTATTAAGTTTTACGGATAAACCAAAATAATATTTATGAAACCAACATATTTTTGGAACTTGTGTAATCTTTTCGTCCGACTTCAATACCACCTTAAAAATATAAATGATAGTTTGCTAAAACAGAAGTAATATTTTACAATAAACTTATACGGCACAATAAGAGTCTGCCAGTAGCCAAGAATCATATTAAACGCGGTATACATAATGCATTAGATGTTCAAATGTTCGAATAGGCTCCTCACGTCGGGTTATCGGCAAAAACAGGTAATGCTATCGAGTCCCAAGGTAATTGTGGATCTAGGAACCTTCTGCGTATAGATCTTATTATGTGGCAGATGAGCAATTTCGTGGCCGTACGGCACTAAAACTACATTTGTCATCACCACAATTCTTCCCGTGGGTGTCGTAAGAGTCAACTAAGGGATTGAAGTGTCACTGGTCTATTATTTATTGAAGATTGATGATTTACAGCAGCATCATCATATTGGACACACCACTGCAATCACCAACTCGCTTCCCAGCGTAGGGATTATGCGTCCAACAAGAGAGGCTTTTGTCCAGAAGTGGACTGATATAGGCTGATGATGTGAACTATTTCTACTAGTAGATTATTTACGTCTGAATCAATTCACGGTCGATAGAAATTAACGTGAAGATTATGTTGGGATCATGATATAAAAAATCTCTTTTTGCGATGGACAGATCCATCAGTTAAAAAGCAATAAAACTTCACAGCGGCAGTCATAGTGGCATTAATCAATGTGACCCAGTTTTGGATTCACGCTGGTATCAAAGTGAATTTAACTGCATATACGAGCATTGGACCCCTATTTAAAAAGAGTGGGCAACGTGGGTGAGCAAATAGGCGATAGTGCGAGCTGCGTCAAGCGGTCGTGGTTCTGTAGCCATACCATGAGTTTTCAGGTATCGGTTACGTTAGATTTTACTCGACACGTAAAGCATTCTAATGCAGAATTCTGTAGCAATTTAGGTTATCACAGGGTCTAGAAAGCATGTTATTTTCATTGTGAATTGGGGGCTTCGATGGTACCCTAATATTTTCGTAAGTACCTAAGAGCTACACTCATATAATTAAATAAAACAATCACGCTATTTTAGGATAATATAAGCATCCGACAATCAAATTACAGATATAATGAGCTTTTGATACTTTTTCTGTCACTATGGGGTGGTGAAATGGCAGCACTGTGGCGTAAGGTCCAACGAACTGTCAAAATAAATACGCGAATCTAATTTATTTTTTTGTATATTTATTCTTAAAACCATTACTTTAGGAATATCATTTTCTAAAATTAATAAAAAATCAGTTCATAGTCAATTTCGATAAAATGTACAAAGTTCTAGTCGTTTTCTTTCATACCAGTGACTTTAAGCCCCTGTTTTAGAGCTATTTTTTTTAAATTTTTGACCATTTTCTAGTCGTAATCCATTACAAATCCAATAAAGTTCCAAAAAACCCCAAAAACGTATTTTTTATTCGCAATCTAATTAATTAACATGACAGGTTATTAAAGTAACTATAAAGCTTTAAAATTGTACGTGATTTTAGTATATAATTTCATTTTTGGAGACTTTTTTTGTTTCCATTTTTCAAACCCTTTGTATAGCGGTTACAAAATAGAAAGTACATATAATGTAAACGATACAAAGTTTTTTTTCTCGTAGTTTTTTCTCATACATTGAAAGAGTTTGTTCTTCTGAGTCGGAAATACCTACGTAAAATATACCTACCTCAACAAATTATTGTGTTGGATTGTTCTTGCAAAAATGCCCACTTGGTTTTAATTGTAAAATTTTCATGCCACCTTATACGTATTTTTAACCACATATTGGCGGCAAAGTTTTTTGTACCTACGATCTGAGTCTACGTCTCAGGCCTAAGTATACGCTCGAACGGGGAGCCCGGCGTAGCGTGCGGCGGGGCATCCAATGCAAACGTATGCACATAGCCCGAGTCATCATTATCATCATTGGCCTGGAACATCTATAAAAGATGATTTAAGCAGCGTCCGTTCGGGTTTGACACTTAAGTACGGGTGTGACTAAATAGACTGATACGGGAGCGGCAGACGCGACCGCACTTCGTACAACTAAATGCAGTGTTAGGCGAATTGGGAGGAAAGGCAGCGCGCTGGTGTCTCAACTCTTGCCTAGCAGAAAGGAGATCAAACTAGGCGCTGTCGTGTGCAACAACGCCTTTGTTCAAAGTCTCCCTGCAGTGGTCTCTATCCTGTGACACATCCTGCCAGATGCTGTGATCGATGCCGAACGACAACATGTCACGTTTCAAACTGTCCTTAAAACGGAGCATTGGTCGACCTACCGGTCGTTTGGCCCGAGTACACGCTGACTAAATTCCTTGGACGCTCGACGTGCCGTACATGCCTTACACTGATGATTCTTGTGATCCGTGCTTTTTTTTCACGACCAAATAGAAAAATACCTCTACTTTACGGAACCCTAAATCGCCCGGCCAGAATACGGGCGTGAACTCAGAACATTTCCTTTATTGGCTTTTATTATGTCGTTGTGTGAATTTTGTTTGAAACTTCTTGTTCTTTCTATTCGTTGTTTTCTTGTCTTGATGAATTCGTAATTATTACGCGGAGTTATTTTTAATGATGTTCAGAATTTACGTGACTCAGTTATGCATTCTTTATTTGCGTAATTAATGAGCTTAATTGTTCTTATTTGAATATGCTAATGTTCCTTTGGGGGCATTTTGCTAACTTAATGGCTGACGTCATTGGTTAAACTTTATAAATTGTGTTTTCTTGAAGAATGTAAATACCAGAATTAAGAATAGGATTCTTAAATATTGCAATAAACATTTGTGATGTCTATATACATCACGAATAATGAAATTAAGATACCCAGTTTCAAATTGCTCCTTGGATGAGTGAGTTAAATTTTGCTAAGTATGATATGTGGAGACGGATATAAATTCCAATGAAAAGTCATGTGGTCACTTTTCATATATTATAGTCTAGTGATTTTTCGTTTAAATCTGTCATTCTAATACATTAATTACTTTTCGCTTCTCGCCAAACGGAATCTTGGCTAGGTCGGTAGTTACACTTATCTATCTCGACATGTCACACTTATCCAAATTGATTCAGCTTTCAGACGCATTCAGACGCATTCAGGAGCAATAATAATTACGTGCACTTATATAGTATCTTCATTTATAAGCTCAAGCTTGATAGACAGGTACAGATTGTCGAAGTACCATCTAAACTTGATATATTCAAAAGTATTTGTGTCTCAAGAACAATTACTTCCCTAACATTTTATTGCCGTATCAATCAAGAAAATGACAGGAAACAAAACAATAATAAGCGCTTATTTTCAGAAAAGAAAAACTAATAATCTTTCTACTTTTACCTGGGAAAACTTCCACAATTCGAACAAGGTAATGTCCCGGTATTCAAATGCCAAGCTGCTTTTGTGGAAATGATATTACAACTTCGTGTTTAGAGTATTTTTAAAATGTAATTTGAGCATTAAAAAGTAGTCAGATGAGAGGGGCGCTCTTGCGACACAACTTTTTGCCGGAGTTAAGGCGTTTTTGAACAGAGTTCGGGATCAAGGGATGGGAGGAAGCGGGACTGTTTCATATTTTAAGCCTCGATTTCACCAAACTTTTATTCAAAGAATAACGCTTACTTTCGGATAGTAAAATGTCAAAACTTCATAGTTATTTGCACTAGTATCTGCTGTATAACTGCTGTGAGTCTGAAAGGTAAAATATACCTATGGCCAACCAATTTTATAAAATGTTTTAATACATTTCGCCGCGTAGTGGCTGTAAGCACTAAACATACATTCGTCACCCCAATACTTCCCGTGGACGTAAGAACCAACTAAGGCATTGGAAGTGTCAATACAGATACACACAAAGATACATGTATATTTTGTGTTATTTCCATCACTTTGTCACTAACCTTTCATTTACAAAGGATTGATGATGGGCAGCAGCATCAGCGTAGTGAATACAATGCGATCACCAATTCTTTTGGCCAGCGTGGCGATTGTGGGCATTGCCAATACATCCATACGTATAGGTAAAAGGAGAGGCTTATTGTCTAGTAGACTGTTGATGAAAGAATTAGGCTGTTGATGTAATGAACAGTTGGCTTAGTATACCACTGGCGATGGCACCGGCTTATCACTTCACTACGGTCTGCTGTCAAGATATCACGGGTTTGGCACAGTATACATTTTCTCAAACTTGCTACGGAATGATGTTACTTACTTTAAATTACACCCGGAAATACTCCTCCTGAGTCCTGGATAAAAAATGAGTACACTAGCATAAAAGCCGAGAGTCCTTTATAACACTATCAGCGTAAAGTCCTGGGTAAAAATCGAGTACGCCCGCATAAAAGCCGAGAGTCCTTTATAACACAATCAGTGTTGAGTCCTGAACTTTCTGTCGCTTATTTTAAGGTTTAAAATGAATCTGTCAGATTTTTGTTGGAACAAAGTTGGTTATATACTCAAAGAGGTATACTTTAAGCATAATTTATTTTTCAAATTATTTGGGCATTATAAAGGTCTCTCGGCTTTTATGTGACTAAGATTATATAATAAATGTGGCGAATATGTGTCATTTTGTATGAAATCAGGTGTATCTATGAAAAATAAAATAAAACATAAGGCATTGTCAAACTGCTCTAATTATAAAAAATAACAAGAATCGTAGAACCGTTCTGTTATTAAAACATTAACATCTTTCTTTTAAAATCTAATTCAATACAAAACTGTTGTAGTTAAATCAGTCTACTTCTCACATCACACTAGTGTCCTCATAAGGTAACTTTACTTAAGTATTTTAAAAACAATTGTAATAAACCTTCTGTAACATTATATAACTAATTTAGAAATTTTAATCTACATATTTCAAGGAAAACTCATTTTAAACAAGTGTGAGAACTTAATGACGCTATGAACAAAGTCCGAGAGGGCTTTACAAAGGTCAAATAAATTTAACACGTAATTGTACTTCAAACATTATATTTACAATAAAACTATTAATAACATTATAATAAACTTGTAAAATACTCATTAAATAAATAAAAGGACAGACAAAAACAAACAGGTTTAAGCGAAAAAATAAGATTGAACTCACCTCTACCTGCGCAATGTGACATCTTGCCGGACTTTTGACGTCGCACTGAACGGAATATTCTTTTTCACTGGGCAATAGCCTTTGCGAAATAGAGATAGATATATTTCTGATTGGACGATAGCCATTGATTCTCAAATTCACGCCATTATCGCCTGATTTTAAGCGCGAAACATTAAGCCCTTTATAACGGACAATCGGCGTTTATGAATAACTTTAGTTTTTAGCTCTCGGTCTTTACACATGTCACAATTTTGGCCGTTATAACGGACTCTGGGACTTTCTTTATAAATTTATTTTTTAGCGCTCGGCCTTTACACATGGCTTGATTTTGGCCTTTATAACGGACTCAGGGACTTAGGAGGATATATCCGGTATCCTGTGGTAAGATGATATGTAAAGAGATGTCATGTATTTATTTCACACTTAGGACTGCAAACAAACTGTCTTTTGTTTTGAAACGTCAAATTGTGACACAAGGTCTTGACATTCAGCCACAGAAAAAAAAACCTTAGAACTAATTTCTATACCACCAGGTAAAAGGATACTTCAAACAGATTTAAAAAAAGTTAGGCGCGAATGATTTTTTTCAATGTTGTACGATACTGTCGGTACTATTAGTAATCAGTTCGTTTTATTTCATGGCAAGTTTGAGAAAAGCAATATACAAATCTCGGCGAGAAACAGGGTCACAGGCCGCGTATCCCTGTCTAGCCTCAGTTCCTTCGGCCAGATATATCTACTTTGCCTGTAACCCTTCGTTTCATCACGTCCTCTATAGTAATATACCATTTAGTAACTTATCGTTCCTGTAACTTGTACCGCTGGCCGACCGGCCGCCGGGCAGGTGCGAAAGTTCTGCTTGTTTGACACTTTGTTGAATTTATTCCGGGTTGTAGCGGCCGGGACGGCTAAATTGCCAGCGTGATGTAAGGCCTGACCTGGACTAGGGACTGAGATTGGTGCGCGATGACACTTCAAAGGGTAGGGAAATTGCATGGTTGATTGGTTACGTTTGGTCGTCTGGTAACCAGGTTTAGTGGTCGGTCGCGGGCTGTTTAGTTTTACTTTAAAAAAAATAATCAACTATGGAGTAAAATCTCTTTATATTTAATCTTTCAAACAAAATGATGAACTCGGCAACTATAAACAGTCAATTTCAATAGACATAAGTCGTAAGCACGCAGACGAGAATGTATCTTCTGTCCTTATTAAAGTACATTACCAAAAAAATCTTAAGTTTTTTTCAGAAAATGATACTTACTTAACCGTACGTAGGTAGCACTACTAGCATTATGTTAAATATATTCAATTGAAATTGTGACTTGGTTAGAAAGTAAACATTACTAATTACTTCAGTTAGATCACGTGACCCCCCAACTCAGCTGCTCTGATGTAAATTAGAATTATGCCTCTTCATCTGAAATAATAAGAATTGGAAACCGCTAACATTAATGAATTCCAGGTAGATCATTGTGGTTTCTCAATTTGATTTTAGATTTCAAAGTAAATACAGAATTAAAATATTCCATTTATTAAAAAAATGTTTAAAAGCTTTTACAGTTTGTAGACTTGTCAAAGAAAATAATTATAAATGATATAATATCACAACACAAAGGTTCCAATTAAATTTCACTGTATACAGTGTGTGGTCTTTAACACGGGAGAAAAATGAAATGAGTGACTCCTTAGACTATCAGCAATAATCCTGTAAAGGTCCCGGTGTTTCAAAGTGGTTAAGTTCGGAGATATTGTCATTCAAAGCTATGGACCTTTAGTACTGGATCTTGGCATCACGATGTCGTAGCTTGTCAGTCGCAAGACATCTTGATAGTATACCAGGTAGGAAGTCATAACAATAATTTTGTTTGCATTTTTACACTAATTTGATACGGTTTAAAAAAAAAATTGTACATTTTTCAATGATTCAAAATTGATAAGTTATTGATAACTTTTAATTCAAGTAAATGAAAAAAATTTTTTTTTTAATTACAATATGTGGAAATGATTGTTGATCAGCTTATTAATGAACCGTTTAAATTTTCACCCCGGTTGTAGGCCACACACTGTATACTAAGTAGGGGAAAATATAATTACGACTGTCAAAATAAGCTAACGAGTACTTAGTAGCTATTTACATATAATAATATCATCATCATTATCAGCCTATGTTAGTCCACTGCTGGACGTAGGCCTCTCCTATTAACTATGCGTACGCATCAGGAGGTAAATATCCATAATCGCCACGCTGGGAAAACGGATAAATAATGGTCAGTGACACTTCCATCCCTTAGTCGACTCTTACGACAACCGCGGGAAGAGTTGCGGTGATGACAAATGTATTCTTACTGCCGTCACCACACAGCCAATAATAATAATACAACACAGTGTAATTATTTTTGTAGCGATAGTGCTTAGTACTTAAAAGTGAGACTTTCTGAAATCTTGGTGACACAATCCTAAAAAAAAATCATAGATAATAGTTATAAACAAACAAACAATTAGTAAACAAACAATCGCGCTATTTTTTAAATGCCATCGCTATATCTTTATCGCAAAACTGTGGAAAAGATACGACAGGGTCGACAGGCGATGCTTTGAGGTAGAGTACCATATTGTTACCTATTACGAGTAGTAGTAGTAAGTATTATTGGAGCCTACCATGTATTGCCAAGTAAGATTTGCATTAGCGTCTACTTGATATGTAAAACAGTCAATCACGCTCTCACAGATGTATTGGAGCGAGCGTGATGGACAACTTTACAAAAAGAGTAAATGCTAATTTAAACTTTCCTTAGCTATTTTAGCTATTACGAAGTATTTGCTGCTGATTGTACCTTATTTCAAATAGACAAATTAAATCATTGAAAATTATTTGCGATTCAATTTGTTCTCGATCGTTTTTAAAATTACATTATGCATGTTTTATAATTTTATACACAATTTTTTAATAAACGTTGGGTGCCATCATAGATGCCCCAAGTGGGGTGCCATCATAGATGTCCCAAGTTAGGCGCCAAAATAAGAGTCGTGCTTCTAACCGAAGGCACTGGTCTCACCGCAAGCGCGCGTGCTACTAAACTGTGAACTAATAATAATATAATATCTTAGCCTATATAATGACCCACTGCCAGGCACAGGCCTCCTCTCATATATGAGAGGGATTGGGCTATAGTCCCCACGCTGGCCCTAAGCGTTGGGAACTCACATACACCTTTGAATTTCTTCGCGGATGTATGCAGGTCTCCTCACGATGTTTTCCTTCACCGTAAACTATGAACTATGGGCTATAAACACGAACAAAAGATACGCACTCATCGTGTAAATAAAAGAGACACGGCGATACTCACCGGATTATCAGCTGTCACCACCGGGCGAGTATCAATCAACGTGTCTCTTTTCGACATTGCTAGTGACATGTAACTTGTATTAATATATTATTATTAGTCTTGCAATATCTGTGTGACATAAGCTCAATTCGTATCATGTAGCTTTTGTTTTAATTTATCGTTTTTGTATCTATCATAACGGGAACTCTAGAATTTTTGTCTGAAAAAACACAAAAATGTTTCTCAGTTCAATTTGCATTCAACCTTTCTAACTAGTGTCTGCCTTAAACAAATAGCCCCGCTCCGTCTTGATTAGCGCTATCTCATAAACACGCAGTTAGCGCTCTAACGACGCCATTTGCAATTTCTTATTAAACGTCTCTGTGACGCGAAAATAACTATGTTAAAATGCCTGGGGTTTTGAAAAAAATAGCCAAGTGCGAGTTGGACTCGCGCACGAAGGGGTACCATTATCAATTTATCACAAAAATCACGCTTGTTGTATGGGAGCACCCTTCAATATCTATATTATTCTAATTTTTAGGGTTTCGTATCAAATTTATAGTTAACGCTTATAGTTTCGCCATATCCATCTGTCTGTCGAACTGTCTGTTCCCAGCATAGCTCAGTAGCTAACGGTAGTACTTGACATAATTGAAATTTGGTAGGTACGCGTCTACATATCAACCACACCAACAAAGTGGTTAAATAAAATATAGAAAAAAAAATCGGTTCGGGTACAGGTACATTCACGAAAGCTGGCACGAATGGATCGAGTAATTGACAGCAAAGTATCTATGTGTGGATGTCTTAATGACAGTAGATACAGGTTGGTATACACACAATGATAGATGTCATTCATTTTATTCATTCCATTCGTGTCAGTTTTAGTGAATTTACCTATACCTCCCCTACACGTAAAGTGGGCATTGTGTTTTAATCTTGCTGTAATCTTATAGTGTAGGGTATCGTTGAATATGTCTTTAAAAAAGAATAAGGGTCTTAAAAGAAAGTTTTTCTTTTCAGTCAATATTATCGGAGGATTTTTTATAAATATTTGTTTCCACCTCTAAATGCTACCAATGGTTCCCGATACTTATAATTCGCGCAACCGAATGTGTTTACTTGACTCGCAAATAGCTTTCAAATTGACTAACTGGAATCAAATTGTAATTAAAGTATTAATTGAAGATTGAGTTTGAATAACTCAAGTACATATTTATCTTGGCTTACACGTGGATAACTCAAGGACATCGGTATAAGGTTAAGTAAATGTGACCTTTAGGTATCCCAGAGTTTGACGTTGCTAGGGCCTGCGTAAACTCCACTGTTGCTAGGCGACGAAATTCGGACTGAAATTATTTTTAAAGGTAGTCTAGTCTAACTCCCTTATTCAGAAACGGTTTGTAACTAAATAAACTACTTAGTATTGTTTGTCCCTTTCACTCTTGTGGACATATGGATAAGAATGAAAGGGACAAACAATACGTAGTGGTTTGATAAGTTAACAGAATTTTATGCATAAGGGACTGATTAGTGTGAAAAGTCTACATTTTAACGTTGGGCCTACACCTGTATTGAAAATTACTAAATAGCAAGCATGGAACTTAATAGTGTTGTGCTAGGCTACAGGCTAACCTTAGCAGGCCAAACGAACACCAACATTCTTATATTTTTCACTGTCGCTCCAACGAAGGCGTCATAAGAGTGATAGAGAAATTTTTGGTTTTCGAAGATCGAGGTAGTGCCGCTGGACTGAACATAAGGCGAAAACTTCAACTTCTTACAGTACGCGACTCATTTAAAGGTAATTTTGATTATTATTCATTCTACGGAGTCCCAGTGATGGGCGAAAACCTCCCTCTCCTTTTTACGCCTCTCCATTGCGTTACTAGATCTTTTCTAAAAACCTCACGATTATGTCGCCATTTTCGTTTAGGTTTTCGTTTAGGTCTGCAGTGGCGCCAGTTATGTCCATTCGATAATCTTGGCATACAAATTGCTTGGTATATGGCATATAATATGGCATATACGGCCCAGTTCCACGCTATGCGGCTGTCAGGGCTAGGTATTTTTTTTACGGGTGGCCTACAACACTTAATACTATTATACTTATAGTCAACCAATTGGCCACTTAGGAACCATGTTACAGTGACGCTACATATCGAATACTACTACGTCTACTTAAAAAGGAAAAAGTGGATTCATTACCTGAGACACGATATGTAAGAAAGTAAATAATAAGACGATCAGTGACTGAGAAGCACAACAATCACACTGCAAAGATACCTATTAAATGTGAACTTAGTAATAAAGTTGCTGATTTATATTACAAACTTCACTGCTTGAAATATGAAAAAAGCCAAAAGGCAGAAAAAAATACAAACAACTGACAAACACATGTTATGTTATCTTATGAAAAACATGAGGCCACTGAACTTAAAATCTGCAACATAAGGCAAAAAAGTGTTTACCTGAAAATGTTGAACATACTGCAATAACTGGATGTCTAGACAGGGAGAGGTTAAATCAAAATACGACCAGTTAAGTTAATTCGCGATTTTCGTCCCTCGGGGCCGATGTGACAACCCTTACCTAGCGCTCTGGTTGGTGGGACGTGTAGGTAAAATCACACCGTATTAAAATTTCATTAGGGTTGTCAAGTTGAGATGGTATGAATTCAAATAACTTTTCATTTTAAGTAGCTTTCATGATATATGATTACATAATGAATTGCAGGAAAGAAGAAGAATAACTTCGTACTCGTAATGTAATTTTTTTTTAATACAAGTATTTGACTTAATATTACGTACATACGAAGAACCGATCGGATCAGAAACACGGACCTACGCTCCAGAACTCGTATTGTAGACGTTAGTGTCAAGACTGTCTGAAAATGAAACTGAAATGGACTGGGCTGGAGATGTCTGCCTTATGCACCCAGACAGGTAGGCTAAATCACTCACTGAGTGGGTCCCACATGATGGCCAACGAGTAGAGGTAGACCGAAAAAGAAAGACCGAAAGAAATTATTATAAATTAATTATTTGACTTATTTATTAAAACAAGTTCAGACGCTGGAATCGCCAGCTTTGCAAGCAGAGTTACTATTGACTAAGCTACGGATACCGTTAAGGTTATTAGGTATCAGTTATATTTCTATACTCTAAATTCAGTAATTTTTGCTGGTGGTAGGACCTCGTGCAGGGTCCACCTGGATAGCTACCACCGTCTTACCCGTTAACTTGCTCCTAAATAGCAGTGTTTGAACTAATGTGTTTCGGTTTGGGGGTAAGATAGCCGGTGTGATTAGGTATTGGCATAGATAGAGGCAATCCACCTAAGTCCTCCGGGTAGGCAGCGTTTAGACGATTTTTCCATTGCTATGTTCATGGGCCTCAGTTCCTGCTTTCCATCAGGTGGACTGAGAGCTCAGTTGTCTACCGTAGTCACATAAAAAAAAATCGTACATATGCAGAGAATACAGGCAATCAGATAAATCTATAAATCTACCCATGAAACCCTTAAAACGGAAATAAATAGATTAAATAATATACCCCCATTTTGATTAATTTCATCTGATTGCTCATTTTAATCACACTTGCTCGGCTTCCAATATAACGCAATAAAATTTCCGCATAGCAACGGTAGCTTATATTAAAATAACGATGACACCCTTGGGCGGCAATTTATTTTAAATGCAATTCTAAGGCAGGGGAATGGTGAACACTTATGTCGAAATGCACTCGAGGTGGGAACAACGTTGAGGGGACCATGCGTCTATGTAAGTTCGTGAATAAAATCGTTAGGCAAATAAAGAGTTTTAAATATTAGATGTCATTTACAAAAGAAAAAAATCCGAAGTTTACCAATGCTGGAAGTGGGATTGGAACTCACGTTTCAGTTTTTTTTGCTGATGCCTAAACCACTCGGTCACTCCAGCTTAGTCAAGTCAAGTCAAGTAAAACTATTTTTTATTCAAGTAAGCTTATTAACCCTCTGCCACTGACATGGTCACGTGACGTGAAATTATTAAATCTTGTTATCAACATCGTAATGGCGTCATTGCAAAGTATGGGTGTCTGATAGACGTAATGTCAGTCGCAGAGGGTTAAAAAGCTTTTATTTTCGAATAGTCTGACATAGAGGTGTGCGCCGGCATAGAAATCGCCGGCGGCGGCGCGCCGCAAAATTTTGCCGGCGTGGCGGCGCCACGCCGGCGTCAAGGTCAAGTTATTACCCTGTGCGTTCATACATATAAGGATGAGAAGATATGAAAAACTTAGATATTGTTTAGGACAAGTTTATTATTAAAAAAATAAACATGAAACAAAGTTATAGATTGCATTTTATGCGGAAATTGTCATAATTATTATCGTGTACGAAAAATATTTTATTAACTCACACAGCGGCCCTACCGCGAAAAACGCGGTAGTAGGCCTGGATCGAGTCGTCTACAGATTCCCAATACTACAGATTCCTAATACTACAGATAAGAGATAATACTTCAAATATTGTCAATAGTATGCATTCCTGATTGTACATATTCCCAATAATACGAATTTTAAACGCTACAAATACCCAACACTACAGATTCCCAATACTATAGGTTCCCAATACTACGAATTCCCAATAGGTACTGCAGATTATATATGATGATTTCAAATACGACAGGTACCCAGCTTTACAACCTCTCTATAGTACCATCATCGCCCACACTGCTAGTCATACATCGGTGTATAAACACACGAATTTTTTTTTAAATATGAAATCGTCCAAAAAGAGGAAACATACCGACATGAGAAATACCTTTCTTAAAAAAAATTGTTACAAATTGGTCTATTTTTGGAGGAGGAAACAGGGAACACAAAACCATGTTTTCGCCAATTTTACGTAGGTATTATGAGGCGAAGCTGCACTTGTCTATTTCTAAGCCGTGCAAGCGGTGCAAGGCGACAGCAAATTTTTTCAAATGCCAATTTTTTAAAAAGCTTTCACCTTTTTCCTCTAAAAATCATCATCACCATCATCAGCCTATAATAGTCCACTGCTGGACCTAGGCCTCTCCTATTAACTATGCGTATAGACGCATTAGGAGTTAAATGCCCATAATTGCCACGCTGGGCAAACGAGTTGGCGATCGCAGTAATGTGTCCAGTATGATGACGCTGCTGCCCATCATAATTTTTTTTATCAAATAATGGTCAGTGACACTTCAATCCCTTAGTCAACTCTTACGACACCCGTCAGGAGGAGTTGGGGTGGTGACAAATGTATTCTTACTGCCGTCACCACACGGCCAACTACCACGGCCACGGCCTCTAAAAATATCTTAATCTTATTCAAGAAGCACAAAAATCATCAATTGCAAATGCAAACACTGAAATTAAAAGAATCAGTTAATAGACAGTCATTAAACCTCATATGGTGGCCTAACGTAAATAATGAAAAACATCCATCATCATCAGCAGCCTATCGCAGTCTACTGCTGGACATAAGCCTCCCCAATTCCGCGCCACCGTTTTCGATCTTTGGCTGCTCGCATCCAGCTCCTGCCAGCCATCCTGTGCAAATCGTCGCTGCACCTTGCCTGAGGGCGTCCTACACTAAGCTTGCCGAGACACGATCTGCACTCAAGAACTCGTTTAGCCAGTCGGTTCTACGGATAATAAGGCCAGCCCACTGCCACTTCAGCATGCTAACACGGTGGGCTAAGTCGATCACTTTGGTTCTCTGCCGGATAACCTCATTTCTGATTCGATCCCGCAAAGAGACGCCGAGCATTGCCCTTTCCATAGCTCGTTGAGCGACCTTGAACTTGTGGACCAGCCGTACCGTCAGTGTTCACGTTTCGGCTCCGTACGTCATGACGGGTAGGAAGCACTGATTGAAGACTTTTGTCTTCAGACACTGTGGGATCGACGATGCGAAGAATATAATATAATGAAAAAACACACAGCTAGTAATACCTAGGATTATAAGCCTAAAAGCGGTTCAATAAGACCTACGTTACGACTTACAAGCGTGTTGAAAAAAGCATTACAGTTGGGAATATGGAATCTGTAGACATAGGAATCAATCAGTAATATTGAAAATCTGTAGACATGGGCAACCGTAATGTTGGAATATTAAAGTATTGGGATTCTGTAGGTTTGTAAATCTGTAGTATTGGGAATGTGTAGACTTGGAATTCTGTGAAATAAATCTGTACAATTGGAAAGAATTCTGCCCAAGTAGTGTATTTTTTTCGTAGATGCGTATCAATATCTGAAAATCTGCAATCCAGAAATGCTGCGCATACAATCTTTTGGGTCAGAGGGAACCGCTTGTCGATATTCGCAAGCATATTGTTGTTTAATGTCAATATGATCAGCGTGGCGCGTAATTTAAATGATTTTATTCCGTAAAATTTTTGTCGCGGCGTGGGTTTTTGAAAGCCTCGGCGGCGGCGGCGGCGTGGGTCCCGCGGCGCGGCGCCGCCGCGCCGGCGTGGCGCACACCTCTAGTCTGACACTATGAAGAGAGAAAAAAAATCTACTACTTAACTGGTTCTAACCCTATACCGTTCCTGAGAAGAACCAGTAAGAAATTCTTAGTGTTTAAGCATCAGCCGCGAAAGCTGAGGACATGGGTTTAAATCCCATCTCCAACGTTGGTGAACTTTGGTATTTTTTCTTTGATACATGACATCAATATTTAAATTGATATATTTAGTAGTGCTACTACTAAGAAAAACAACAAAAAATATATTAAACAATTTGTACCACAAATACTTCATGATATTTTTCAAGAATATTCGGATTTCATTAATTTACTTCTCTTATACTCACAAAACAATCCTACTCGTGAGCGTGACATTAAGAGAAAATGGCTGTAAGCTTTTAGAAATATTTGAAAAAACTAGTGCTGTTGCTTTGCACGGCCTAGAGCTTCGATACACCGAAAGGGACGACTGCAACTTCGCATGATAATGATAATACCTACGTAAAATTGGCGAAACAAGGGTTTTATAGTCATAGTCATAGTGTTGCCTCAACCAAAAATAGACCAATAACAAAATTTATAAAATTTACCAAATATGTATTTGTTTCATGAGTGTGTAGAAACGCATTAAAATTTTTGATTTTTTTAGTGTTTGGAGACTTCTAGTTTTTATAATAATAGTAATATCAAATAAAGCAAGACATGGGCGTGGCAAACATTTCATTCAAAAAAACTTTGCTGAAATTTCTATATCCAGGGAGCAAACAAGGGCAAATTAGTACATTTGTATAGGTTTGGAATAAGGTAGCTTCCATTATCGTCTTAAAGAAATGTAAACTGTTAATTACACAACAAAAGAGTCAGTGATTGCTTGTGTGGCTGTCAGTAGTTGGGTAAAAATTATTTTCGTTGTCTTGTTTCATACCACTCTGTCACGCTTTTAGTTGCTGTTTCGACTCAATATATAAAAAAAATCCAGTCCACTTGTATTTCTTTTACACGCTAGATTTTAATTCATATTTCAGAAATTGAAAACAAAACATCATCTCATACAAAAATCGCCACAGCATCATGTTTTTTAGGGACACAAAATAAGACATTTCGACCCTGTTATCTAACTCACTTAAATATGATACTTAACTCTCTAATTCAAGTCTCCTTACAGCCAGGTAACAGTAAAATGTTAGTAGCGATCCCAGGACACCGCAAGGTCCTGCCATGTTTAACTTTATAGTTGAGTTTACTAACTGTTGCGAAATCACTTCACCCACACTGTCTCCTGCGTGACCCGAATTGCTTTACAAGAAACTGTTACCATGACTTCTCAAACTAGGCTAAGTAAAGTTTTATGTAGACGAGACTAGTAGAAATGGTCGAGGCCGAAAAAAATAATAAGCTAATCACAATAACTGTCTACGCAATCAAAACTATGATTTGAATGGAACTCATTTTACTATGAAAACAACAACATTTTTATGTTTCCGAGTAGCCTCTGCACTACGCGCTTTTGTAATTTACCCTGCACGAGATAACATCGCAGCGAGATGTATACATCGATGCGTATGTTAGGATTCGTATTCGTTTAGCAGTAATAAAAACCGCAATGGATGTTGCTTTCTTAATGCAATAAAGGGTTGGGTAGCAGGGTTATTATTGTAGGTAAGCGAAGTTGCGAGCACGTCGTAGACCTTAATAGTAGTTTAATACTAGTTGGCACAGGTGCCTGCTGGCATTCTTACTTATTAAAAAGGTCGTATGTAGTCTTTATTTTTGGCATACATCGGTCTATTTAGAAGTTGTGTCTTGGTTCCAGGCGGTTCAAGAATTGATAACGAAAGATAGGACAAATCATGTCTACGTCCTAATTTGCAGGCTTCATATTATGAAAGACGACTGAAGGAATCTTAGTAGTGAACTTGTATATTATGCGCCTCGTATTCAAATATAGTACCGACCTCTTAAGGACCGTTTGATGGCTGAAAATTCAATTAAACTAAGTATATTTGGTCCCAAACTATTTAAGCTACCATGCTGTAGAGAAACTTATAACTAACTTGGTCACTTATAGCCATGCTTGTGATAAACAATTAATCGTATATTACCCATTGTCGGGAAAAGAGATTGACTTTTTTGTTCAAACTGTGGGTACAAAACATAATCTTTTAGAAATGGCATTATAAGAACACATACAAGCAATAAATATAAAAAATAATTCCTCAACATAATTGTCGTCATTATAATTATATTAGCCGAAAGACATCTACAGCTGGACAAGGCCTCCCCCAAAGATTACCACAATAACCAATGCTGCGCCACCCGCATCCAGCGAATTCCTGCGACTCTGACCAGGTCATCAGTCCATCTTACGCCGGGCCACTTTTGTTATCCCTTTTTTTTCTAGTTTATAAAAGTGTCCCACTGCTAGGCAAAGGCCTCTCCCTCAGATCTCCACAGATCCCGGTTCTGTGCCAAGTCTGGCCAATTGTTGGCGAAGGCGTCCAGGTCCTATTATTGTAAAATGAGAATCCAATTTGGTTATTTATTGGAACCTGGAACTTCCAATACAATATTAAATTTGTGTGTTTGGATACTTTGGATAACGTAGTTAATTATGTAATGAATCCCACAATGTCGTAACAGATGTGCTTACCATAGAAAAAATCAACAGCGAAAGTTGTCACGGGATTCGAATCCACCTCCTCTGAATTACCAGTCCAATGTACTCCCAATTATATCAGATGACCGTCCATCAATCACACGAATTCAGTCAATGGTAATTAGTAATCGTATTATGACATTTTTAGGGCAGTAAAATGCTTAAAAAATACATTTGTTAACAAAATTCACTCATAATTTCAAACACTGCTTATGCAAGGTAGGTCCTTATTTATGAAAGATCCTGTCTTACCTCTAAATAAAAATCGTAATTTTCCTTTGCTTTCGTTTATTTTAACACCAACTTTAATTTATACTTATCCCCTCTTATTCATAAGCGTTTGTTAACTTAACAAGCCGCTATTAATTGTTTGTCCCTTTCGGTCTTAACAATGTGTCCATAAGAGCAAAAGGGACAAACAATTATTAGCGGCTTGTTAAGATAGCAAACGTTTATGAATAAGGGGGATCATCTTTAACACTTTCATTCACGTTCGTTTGTTCACCGTTCAAATCGTTCTCCTCTTCCCTCTCGCACTTTCTACTATCTTTCTTTCTCACATACGCTCCATTCCACGCATCTCCTTACGTTCCAATCCTAAATTTATATTTACATTCAATTTCTTTTTAATACCGCGTCGGTGGCAAACAAGCATACGGCCCGCCTGATGGAAAACAGTCACCGTAGCCTACGGGCGCCTGCAACCCCCGGGTGCGTATCATAATGTCAAAGTCAAAGTCAAAGTCAAAGTCAAACTATTCTTTATTCAAGTAAGCTTATTAATAAGCACTTTCGAATCGTCTGACATGAGAGAAAAAAATCTACTACTGGTTCAAACCCTACGCCGTTCCTGAGAAGAACCAGTAAGAAACTCAGGTCGACTTATTTTTTCAAAACAGTATAATAATACATCTTATTAAAATTACATGCATTAAAGAATGTATTACATAAAAAAAAAAAAAAGATTATTATAGACATTTTTATAAAGACAGAAATAAATAAAGGACCATAATATTAAACAAAAATAATTATTATTGTACAAGTTCGCAACATTATTAAGTATCTACAGTGTGTTAACATGATGCAGGCTTTTATTTGAACCGAGGATTGAGATGCAGATTCTTAGCCAAACCATGTGCATTATTTGTTTAAAAATCCTAATTTTAAAAGTAATTATCTTTCTAAGAAAACTTAATTGAGAAGCAATGTACTTCAAAATAAATCGTTAATTGGCACTTGACAATGACAGATCGCAGCTACTCGCAACGTTTGACAACTAAGCAGTACACGCGTACCATTTATCGTTCGAACGAAATAAAAATAATTGTACAGTTAATTTAAATATTTGTCAACTCTTAATACTTGAAAACGATTGCCAGTAATGCGTATTATTACCCATTTTCGTAAAAGCCTGGGTCATGGTAACACACTGTATATCTAATACTACTAGAGATGTAAAGATCCTCTAGTTGTCAGAATAAAGAGATATTAAGATTTAGAGATGTAAAAGGTCTCTAATCGTCATGATTTTAACAATAATAATAAAATAGAAAATTAACAATTTAGTGACAATTTAGTGACAATCACAAAGCAACTATTCTTATTATTTAAAAGACAACAGCCAATACCTATTTAAATATGACATCACAGTAAAATAA
>JALPQI010021109.1:0-18162 GCA_025490895.1 Thaumatotibia leucotreta
TACCAAAAAGATCGCCACAATGAAATTTTATATGAAATACACAAAAGCCACGTCAAGTTTGTGTGCTGCCAAATTACCTACTTTTTTAAGTTCTTTCTAATTTATTAAATAGAACTTCGGTACAAAAATTACTGCTACATTTTAGTAATAATTTCTTCGTGCATAATGTGTAATAATTTATTTTAACTAGAGTCATAATCCCTATTCGCCGCCTTTTTCTGGTATAATATCACTTTTAATCTACGAACAAATAAAACATGGAAGCCGCACGCCATACTAAATTGCCGTTCAAAGACGGTCCTAAATTTTAGTTGACAAGTGTCACCCCCTCTTCAATGCATCACAGCAAAGAATTTCAAAATCAACCCATAAAAACTTAAACCGCCATTTAAAAATAGTTGTGATTGGTCCATCAAAGTTTTGATTGGCTATATTCTATAAACATTTGTCAAAGATGTTGCGCCGAAATATGCGCGGTGTTAACAAAAGCGCTATGTCCTGCCCATCTTGGCACAATTGAACAATTGCTTTTGGGGGCATTTTTGAGCTGGCGTTAGAAGTCCATGTTATAAATGGTCGCAGCTTTTAATAATATATTTTCGCTTACAGTGTGGCTAGGCCTAAATAAACGTTGCATAACCGTGCGACATACAGATACCGGACATACAACAATTAAAAAATACCGAAAACCTCTTCCAGCACGCTTAGCACATGATTGGTGCGACAGTATCTCGCGGCGAGACAGATTTCCCGTCTTTTACTAACTATATTAATAAAAGAGGGACGGATAGTCTATCTCGCCGCGATATATTGTAGCATCAATCATGTGCTAACCCTACAGATCTGGCCTTGCTTGGGCTCATGTACACTATAAGAAATCTTCGAAAATCACTTTCGAAGTTCGCGGTAGCAGCGCGAAAAACGAAATTCGTAAATTTCGAGGATCTGTCTCTCTCACTCTAATGACGCCTTCGTTTGAGTGACAGAGAAAAATCTTCGAAATTTACGAATTTTGATTTTCGCGGTAGCAGGCCCGGAAGAATTCGGTTTCGTGTTTATTTAATGCTTTTTTAACAGAGAGTTCCAGCAGACTTAGCCAAATGCCATTCGGTAATCGTAATTCGCGCCATTCGATAAGCGATTTGTACGAAAAGTCACGTGATCATACATTAATTTGGTCACGTGACTTATCGCTTATCCTATGTATACGATCGCAGAATGGCCTCTTGGCTAAATGGACGTATTTATGCAAAAGGGAACCAACCCACAAGAATTTTTCATTCTAAATAACACCATAAATCAAAATAAACAAGTCGATCTTTGAAATGACAAATTCATGTGGGTTGGTTCCTTTCTGCATAAATACGTCCAAATAGGCCCGCAGATCATTCTAAGTTCACGCTTTTTGCAACATCGTCATAATTTATCAATTAAGTAGCTTCTATAAGTTCATTAATCGTTTAGGTCTATTCCTTCGTCTCCTTCGGCTGTTCGGTGTAGACAATCTCCGCGTACTCCGTGGACGGAGGCTGTGGCTTATCTGTGGTCTGCTCGCCGAGTGCTAGCTCCGCATAGACAACTCCTTTCTTCTCTTCTGCTAGGGGCTGTGGAAAAAGTCTAAATTAGTTCATTTAAAAAAATAAAAAATATCTTGGGACATTATACACAAATCAACCTAGCAGGCATGTATTGCTTGCCCTTAGAGAATGGTCAAAAGCGCCTAGCCTTGTAAGGGATTGCATATACCCGAGAAATTTGACCGGTGATTGCTAAGACCGAGTGGCCGAGGGGTACAGGCATCAGCCGCGAAAGCTGAGTACGTGGGTTCGATCCCCACCTCGGACATTAGGTGATCTTGGTCGTTTTTCTTTGGTATATGACATCTAATATAATATTTATAATTTATATAGTATTAAGTAGTGTGACTACTGGAGAAAAATAAAAAGTACAAATCAAAATATTTAGTTAATAAATAATTAGATTTGTGTTTTTGCAATACGTTCAACCTAGTCATTTTAAAAGACTTGTTTTTAATTTTCGCTCTTATGCCGTAGACAGAGTTTTGCGCCCGGCTTACGCAGTTAAGTTAATATAAAGGGCGTGACACGACTATATGACAAGAAGGGAAAGTATCTAAAATATTCTAGAGAGGATATTTTACTGAAAGAAGACTTTATGTTATTTTTAAAGGCAAATAAAACTGCATTCAAAGTTTAAAAAAAATACTTCCTTCACCCAGGAAATCGAACAATTTTGAACCAAACATCTTTGTTATTCATTTAGTTTTAGATATTATGTTGCTTATGAAAAATTAATATTTTTTTATCCATTCTTTCGAATAATAATAAAATTGGGATACCTCCAAAAAAATTGAAAAAAATAAATTACATATTTAAGTAGGTTCTATTCGATGCCTAGAATAAGCTAGATTTGTTGGAAATATTTTTTAATGCAGTACCGATTATTGAATTTTCAATATAAAATAAAGTCTTCTTTCAGCGAAATATCCTATCTACGATATTTAAGGTACTTTCGCTTCAATCCCTTCATGTCCCATAATTTAGGACACCCGGTATATGGGATAATAGTAAAGAAGGCACAAAAGATGTAGGAACCACCCCCGGAACCATCTATCTATCTATCTATCTATTCAGCCCGTGTCCACCCACTGCTGGGTATAGGCCTCTTCTTTATTACGCCACTTTCCTCGGTCATGTGCTAATCGTATCCATTGCTTTGTTGCGGTTCGGCAGATGTCGTCGGACCATCTTGTCGGTGGTCTCCCGGCAGATCTTCTTGACCACCCTGGCCACCATTCAGTAACCTGCTTCGTCCACCGCCCATCATTTGTGATATTTTGCTGACCCGTCCCTCCTCCAAATGATTTAGTACCACTGACTTTGCGCCCCTATTTTAGAGCTCAATATTTAATTCGGCGAATATTTAGTCGTAATCGATTACAAAATCAATAAACTTCCAAATGGGTGTTTCTATGCGATTTTTTTTACGCGTTTTAATTGTTCATTAGTGTCAGAATAGAAGACAAACATGCGTCTGCTACAAGATAACCGAAAATAACTCCGCTATTTATACGCAGTTCGTCAATAATTTGAGAATGGTAATGACTTGATTGGTGTGACAGAATAATCGCATAGAACTACCCAAATACATTAGAAGTTCTTTATGTTCAGTACTATGAATCTGTTTGGAACTCACGCTGACGGGGCGCCGCTTGGTAGCAAATCGCTCAGGGTTCCAATTGGTTGAACTTAACCTTAAACCTTAACTTACCTTATCAGCCTGTGGTTCGGTAGCTTGCACCTTGTCTTTTCCACGTGGCAACACAGCGCGTACCCTCGCCCCTAGTCCAGCAAGTCGCGACGGCCGACCACCGACCGCACTCTCCGTGTCGCTACTGACAAACTTGGGTTACACTCCGTACAAGCTTTGCCAAGTTACGTTTGCGGCTCGCGTGCTTTAGGTCGCTTGGTAGCGAGACGCAAACGTAATTTGGTTAAGAAGTGAATATTTTTCTAGATGAATCGAGAGCTTGGGATACTATTTGTGTTACTAGTAACACTCTTAAAATTGACTGTGTGTGTATTTAAAGCTATAGTGTGTTCTTTTTAGTTATTTAAGTAAATATAAACAACTAATTTTTACATTTTCGTGTAATTATAACAATTATTGGTTCATGTACACTCAACAGAATTAAGGAGCAATTTAAGGGTAGATTTTGTTTATATTTATATACCTAAAAGAACAACCAACAATATTGGATATTGGTACTAAGGTCATACAAAAAATAAGATTAGATATAGATAATTAGAATAATTAGATTAGATATTAGTATTTCAGTTAACACAACCAACCCACTACAAATGTTAGTCCAAATACACACCATAGGTAATAGTTATTTTATTAAACACGTGTGAAAAGCAATCTATTTCTCAAAGGTAATTTTAAAGACGAGTAAGTTGTAATTAAAAGAAACTACAGTTTGGAAAATGCCTATTTAAACACAAATGTCATTATAAATGTTACAATGCATTATATGAAGAAAGTAGTTATTGTTTTACAAGCTACAAAAATGCTGTTTACTTTCTTGTGCTCAAATTTAGAATCGAGTAAGCGAAGTATCAAATTTTTAATTTCAAGAAATATAATTATGGGCCTTGGTTTCAATTTGCGGCCTAATATAACAAATAACTATTCCTTAATTTAAATAGAAAATTCAATCAATCAATTCCACGAATTTCCATGATTTGAATGATCATACATAGCACTTTCTCAACATACACATATGTATTGTAATAGTACATTTCTGCCCTCCGGCCGGCAAACAGCACATTGCCGGCCGCTGTGCTAAACTAAGTTGCCGCCTGCCGGCTCCGTTGAGCAGAAAAATAGTATGTACCACGGCCGTTAAATGGAAAAGCCTCGGATCACATGTTTGTCGGCCTCGGCCTACAATTACACGTCATCCGAGACATTTCCCACTTAAACGGCCTTAGCATGTAATCTACTATTGGGTATTAGCGGTAAATAAGAAATTGTGTTCATAATTCTCGTACCGCACGTGGCACACACAATGTTTTTCATCACACCTGTGTGGTAAAAAAAGTAAATAAAACAATATATTTTTACAAAACTACTCTAAAATGGTCTAAATTATTTCACAAAATCAGGGATGACTTAAATTTATCATTTTTATAACAGAACACCCGGCGCCGCGCTAGTGTTACGTAATGTTGTGTGAAAATCCTTGATTGCCCTAGGGCGTAATGACGCATCGCCGCAGCGCATTGGCGCACTTACAGAACAGGTGTGATGAAAAAGTTATAAATGAATAATAACATTATCACGATTCTGTGAAAATATTAATCGCCTAATTCATAAACGTCTTCTAACTTAACAATCCGCTAAGTATTGTTTGTCCTTTTCTATTTTATAGACATATTGATAAGAACATAAGGGACAAATAATACTTAGCGGCTTGTTAAGTTAGGTGAGGTTTATGAATAAGGGGGTAAGACATTTGATGATGATGATGATTAGTAATTTAATGTACTAAAATTGTTACATGTGTATTAAATAATAATTATATTAGTGCCATTTCCGTGCCAGGTTAATAAAAGTGGTAGTATTAACCCTTTGACCGCCATAGTCTGATGTCAGACAATCAATATCCAGCTCACGTGATGTGTAAATGGGTGAATCGACTTTTCTGTCTGTTATTGCCATGGTTACGGTCACCTGAGTCACGCTTGTTCTATGCAAAATTATGCAACTTAAACTATGCTAGTATCTTTACATCCTACATTTCATATCATTTATATATATATCGTTAAATTTATATATTCTGACTATTAGAGACATCATTTCTAGTTAATGTACTATATATGCATTTATATAATAAAATTATGTTTCGTTTTTAATTAATACATGTGAGCTGTAAGATGTTATAATACTATTATTTGAAAAAAACAAGTCCCGCTGAGTTGAAAAATGCATGTGTAAGTTACATAATTTTGCATAAAACCAGTATGACCCAGGTGACCGTAACCATGGTAATTTCACACAAAAAAGTTGACTCACCCAAATAAGGTTTTTATATGAAAAAATTAGTCGCATTCAAATGCAAGCTCGTCTGATCTGCGATCTGCGTGGTATAATTTAGTATTGATGGCGACACGGGCACGCCCTATGAAAAAAACGATCAAAAGGTTAAATAAGGTTGCATAAGACAGACTTGGATATTATGTACGCAAAAAATACATTTAATCTAAATTTATTATATGAGATATAAATTGTGAAATAAAATTATGAAAACAGATAAAACTCGCGTATATTAATTAACTTTAACCCTTAGGTGCATATCGACGGTAGAAAGGCTAATTGACTTAACCGACATTTTATGAACTTTACAGGAGAGCCGTTTAAAGTTTTATTTTTTAGAAAAAAAATCGCTACAAAAAAAGTAACAGGTATATTGTAACGCAACTGCCATCAAATATTCAAAATATAAAGGCGCATACTTTGGTTCCTACCTTGATAAAATTAGTTTATTATGTCTCGAAATAAAAGTCGCTTAAGACAAATCTGCTAAAAATGAGAGAAAGGCTAATTGGTTTAAATACCAACAGCGTCTGCCGCCGGAAGTGAAAAACGGATTGCTTAAATCTCAGGAATTACATGAATATGATAAAACATGGTGGTTGAAGCTCGGATATTTAGAGACAAAGGTATAATTACTCTGCAGGTCTAAAGAAAACAAAATGAATGAAAATCGTTTTTCTCTATTTTTATTGCTATATAAAGAAAAAAGCAAATATTGCTTCTAATAACATAATTAGATAGTTATTTGGCAGAATCAGTCTTAGAAAAATTGCGGATATTGATTACAGCGTTTCATCCGCAATAACCATTCTGTCGCTTTTATTGGAAAAAATGCTCTTTTTGCCTAACATCTTTAATTAATTTATTACTACGCTTGATAGTTACATTACATTTTTTTATCTTAATTTTTATTATATGTGTAGTCAGTTTTTTTACAATATAAGCTGCAGAAATACGCAAGTAAGTATTTAGACTTAAACTTTAATTATTATTAAATACAAATCAAGACATAACAATGAAAATAATTAAATTATTTCATAATGTGAAATACACGATTTTAGTATCATACACAAATCACTACGGCACATGCGCCTACCGGCTTAGACTACAAGTGATTGACGCGCCCGCGCGGGGGGCGGCGGTAGTTATAGGCGAGCGGCTCAAAAAGCACCGACGGCGGCAAGAGTGTGATTGTACCGCCGAGTCAAAAGTTTCTCATAGAAATTTTTGATGATTTAAGCTACACTGATATGATGCATTATGATTTTATTATAAGGATTTAAATGACACAGGTCAAACAAATATTCTATTTCAACCGACATTCTCATCTATAAAAAGAGGTTCAAAATGCTTAAGTAACATACATTTTATGGTTTAGGGTTTTACGTATTTGGTTGAAGCGACCCATGCCCTAAAAAATTGGGAAGAGCTAAATGGTTCAAGCGACATGCTTCTTTTATTTTAAATGGAGGCTAAATGCTTCAAACGCCTGTGGTGGCACTTTTTTGTTGAAGTTCAATTGACTTAAATGACTATGCTCGTGTGTGATGGAGTAAAGCCAAAAAGTTCAAATCAAAACGAATGGCAAAGTTGGGAAAGTAAAAACCGCTTAAGCGGAAACCAACCAAACATGTTTGTGGGTCAAGTCACGTTTCATTCAAAAATGCAATTTTTTGTGTTGCTTCATGCCTTGATTTTTTTAACGCTGTACCAAATTTCAGAAGTGTTAACCGCCATCAAAATCGTCTGATCGCTATGAAACCGAGCTCAATCGACGGAGAAAAATCTGCCGATTCCGATGATATAAATAACTCAATATCGCCCAAAGTGTCGCTTAAGCCAATTAGCCTTTCTACCGTCGATATGGTATCACACATTTTAATTCTGAAATGACTTATGTAAACAATCGATGCCAATTAGAACTCTGTTGCTCAGTGTGTCAGTCGCAATTGATTACTTATTTCGACATGTGTCATTTCGGTCGTATCATTTATGATACTGTATGCACCTAAGGGTTAACTTCATTCCGACGTTTCGTTAACACTTTATAGGGTTCGTGGTCTGCGGACGACTGACAATGGAGGAAATTTGGTAGATCTACCTTCATCAAAATACGAAAAATAAGTACAAAACTACCCACAAAGAAAAATATACTACCTAAACCATAGACAATAAATTTTAAGGGTGGATGTACAGTATACTAAATTTGCAAATTAAGTATTTTCAGAATAAAGCCAAGAGACAAAAAATAAATAATCTACGCCGGTTCTATCCCTACGCCTCTGCCTGAGAATAATTTTCTTCCTTTGTATGATTGTTAGGAAGGTATCCCATTATTTCAAAGAGGAAATAGGTAATTCTCCTCTAAGGCCTTAGGCCAAGCCAAAATGTTTAATAAATAGTAGTAGCTACAGATGTAGTGAGAAATTACTTGCCTTCGGAAACGTTCGTCAACGTCATGCTGTTTCAGTCTACCTCACTGAGACTGACAGTAATAGCTGTCATGCTACTTCAGTCAGACTCGGTGACACTGCCTGAAACAGCATGTGTTTACGAACGTTTCCGAAGGCAAGTAATTTCTCACTACACCTGTACCTAATCCGTTTTAGGACTAGTAAGTATCGTATTTTGATCAGAGAAAAGTACGATTTTTTTTTCTAAATTGTTTTTTTTTAATGGTGGCTTAATTCAATAGATAGAATTTTTAAATACAAAAATTTCGTGAGATATAATAACTATAAATATAATCAAACGGTTAAACTTTGTGTATTTAGTCCCTACGCGCTACATATTTCGTGACAGCTCGCGCAGCGCTCGCTAATCGCGAAGCGAGTGCGCGGGGCGCGGGCTCAGTGCTTGATAATAAAAACATATTATGCTTTCCGAAACATGTTTACGTGATGAAATACACTTGAGTTTAACCATTTAATTAAATTTATAGTCGCTCAATTGGGCCAATTTTCCATGAACATGAAACATTTTTCCAAACAAATAGAATGTATTTCGTACTAAGTATTTACGATACTCCCTATAGAGTTCTTATAGAACCTATTCAGTATCGTAAGAAATGGTAGGATTTTTATTCAGGATTCGGGGTTGGTCCAATAGTAACATCTGGGTCGTCTGAGATGTTTAGTGACAACGGAAAATCCTTTAAATCATTAATTCATTCAAATTGACGCCATATTGGCAATCCAAGTCCGTCTTACCCCATCCGTGTAAAACCGTGCATAAGTGTCATAAGTTAGACATACGTTCTAGAAGGCATCGGGAACCCCTCTATAAGCACATCGCCCGCCGGCGTCCTTGACAAAACAGGCTTTATTTACAAAGCGATAGGGACCACTTTTATGAAGCATTCCACCAGGCGCTTACTCTTAAGCTTTGTGCTAAATGGGTGAACCAAATTTTTTCGTGCAGTTTGTATATTGCCGTTTTATGGAAAACTTCAATAATACTTAATAAGAACATACAGGGTGAACGATATTAAGTGTTACCAAGTAGATTTTATTAAGTCTGGTGTCAAAGTGCGGTGTCTAAAACATATTTCCGATAATAAGCCGCTATTTATTATCGGAAATATGTTTTAGACACCGCATTGAAGTCAACCGCAAACATAAGAACGAGACTGAGCTTTTCGGCTTATAAAAATCGTAAGAACCAAAAATGGATAAAAACCGAATTTCACGTGTCATTTCTCCAGTGCAGTGAGTTTCGGACTTTTTATCTGGTCTATTTTGAAGAGAAAGGTGAGAGCAATTAAACATGCTAGTATATTATAAATGCAATGAAAAAAGCGATCGTATTTCACTGGCACATACTACTACCCCTGGATTACAAACGTGCTGCGAGCAAATATTTTTTTATCATATGAAGATCATAGTCAAGGCAAAAGGTTATATTGACTAAAAGTTTTAATAACAAAATGTAATATTTTTATCTTGTTTTTTTCTTACTTATAGTAATAAATTGTTGCAACTAAAAAATCGCAAGCTTTTGAAATTGGTAACACTTCATATCGCCCACCCTGTATTTTCTATTTGATAAATAAAGTTATTAATGTTATAGTTTGAAGAGATCGCGAAACGTCTGGTTGACGTAACTAAAGACCGAAGAGCTGGCGACTTCCTCGCACAACGCATCAGTCTTGCGATACAGCGAGGAAATGCCGCCAGCATCCTCGGTACAATGCCACAAGGGCCTATCTTAGATAATAGGTTAGGTTAAGTAGATTCGTTAGATTTAACCTATGTACATAAATTGTAGTTTTCTTATGGAAAATCAAATTATTTATTTTTATTTTAATCGCGACTCGGTAGATAACTACTTTCGTCTTCCTAAATTTGTATGAAAGTAAGAGTTTGTCAACTGAATCATTCTCAGTAATATTAAATCCCCACTTTTTGAGATTTTCGCCTATATGTATAGTCGCATAAAGTATAGATATAATCCATACATAGTAATACATATTTATGATTATGATGGCTTAAGACTAAACTTTTCGAGTGGAAACATAACCTCATGCTGTCACACTCGTTACAAATAGTAGCTGCGACGGAGACGAACTTAGATGGTTCTGTTTGCGATGCAGAACTATGCTGTGACGACTGGAGTGTTTTGCGGCGTGATCGAGAGGGACGCACGGGCGGCGGCGTTCTGCTGACTGCGCGTGCACCTGTCACCCTTGAACGTATGCCGCATCTCGAAACATCGAATGTAGAGGAACTCTGGGCTAAGTGCACGACTAAAGGTCACTGTATTTATGTTTGTGTCGTCTATATACCGCCTAAATCTCATGACGAAATTTATATCGCCTGGTTTGACAATGTAGAGAAAGTGTCCGAAATGTTTTCTAGTACTAAAATGCTTATTATGGGCGACTTAAATCTGTACAGTGCTTCCGAAAATGTTTGTAACCTGTATACATGTTTCCTATCTATTTGTAACTTATCAGATTATAACTGTGTGATGAATGCGAATGGGAGAATGCTAGACGTGGTGCTCGCGAGCGATGAGATGGAGAGCGCAGTCCATGTTGAGTGCGCCCCTGCAGGTGACGAGCTTGTCCATATCGACACACATCATCCTCCGCTTTTACTTACACTTCAGTATGATTTCTCTAAAAAAAATGAGTTGATGGAACCCTCGAATGTGGACAGTTCAAAGGACTGGAATTTCCTAAGGGCTAACTATCTAAATCTCTACTACGCAATTCGGGATATAAATTGGAATGCAATGTACGAAATCCGTACTTCCAACCTTGCCGTCACATTGTTGTACGATAAATTGTATGGTGTATTTGATCAATGTGTTCCAAAAAAGTTACGAACCTCTAAACGTAGTCGCAGTTATCCGGTTTATTATACTAAAGGCATCATCAACGATATCCAATTAAAAGCCTGCCTTCACAAAAAATGGAAAAAAACTAAAAATGCGACGTTTCTAAATCAATTTAAAATATTGCGTTCTAAAATCAAATACGACATTAAGGTAGCTTACGATACCTACACTACAAATGCGTCTCGCGCCCTTTCTGCTAACCCTGCAAAATTTTGGCAGTATGTCAATACTTTGCGCAGTCGTGGAGGAGTTGAACCTGTGGTCACAAGAGATGGGCTTGAATATCGTGGGGCAGGAGCCGCTGATGCATTCGCCGGTCACTTTAAATCTGTTTTCTTGACTAACCGTCCAGCGCTTGATCCAGGTGAGGCCAGTTCGAATACGGTAGCCAATGCACGGCTTATAGACATAAAAACAATCAATACGGACTCCGTTAGGCGCGCAGTTAAACATCTCAAACCTGGTACCGCTGCTGGTCCTGATTCAATTCCCGCCTTTATCATAAAAGGATGCATTGATCTTTTAATTCATCCCATCACATACATTTTCAATTTGATACTCAGCAGTGGGGGATATCCTGACGCGTGGAAACTATCCCGTGTCACCCCGATCCCTAAGAAAGGGTCAAAGTTGAAAGTTGAAAACTATCGGCCCATCGCGATACTGTGTGCCATTGCTAAAGTTTTTGAGATGGTAATCCAGGAGTGTCTTTTACCACAGTGCTTGCCTTACATCGTCAGCCAACAGCATGCCTTTCTTCCTAAACGATCTGTGTCCACCAACTTGGTGCAATTGGTTGAATTGCTTTCAGGTAAATTGGACGATCACTATCAGGTCGATGTTGTCTATCTCGACTTTGAGAAAGCTTTCGATAGGGTTGACAACGATACACTTTTGCTTAAGTTAGGTACTATGGGTTTTACTCCGCGGCTGTTAAACTTGTTTTCGAGTTACCTGAAGGACAGAAAACAGTTTGTAAAGTATGGCCCGTATCTATCCGAATCATACAACACGCCATCAGGCGTCAGTCAGGGATCGAATTTAGGGCCATTACTTTTCTTGATTTTAATTAATGATTTACCAGAAGTAATTAAAAACTCTACGGTGCTACTGTTTGCTGATGATGTAAAGTTGGTTATGCCAGTGAAATCAGCATCAGACTGTCGAAACCTACAGGATGATATCGATTCGGTTCATGAGTGGAGTTTGGGAAACAAGTTGTTGTTCAATACCGGTAAATGTGAGGTAATGACCTTTTCCCTTTCATCATTGCCTCTTTGCTATAATTACCAGATAGCTGGAAGGGCCATGCTCCGTGTCGAAGAGGTCAGGGACCTCGGCGTAGTCTTCGACTCCCGACTGACGTTTCGGCCACACGTTCAGAATGTAACTCGTAGTGCGTTTCAAAGACTGGGATTCGTGCTGCGCAATGCTTCCCCTCTCACTGTTTCTGCGACACATACACTTTACACAGCGCTGGTTAGGAGTATACTGGAGACGAATTCAGTAGTATGGAGCCCGCATGAGAAAAAATATATACTAATGCTGGAACAAGTTCAAAAGAAATTCCTTCGTAACCTTTATAAGAGAAAACATCAATACTACCCATTCATGTACCCGACCAGATTCCTACAGGGACACTTGGGTTATGACTCATTGGAGCTACGAAGAAATATGAGTCTAATCCATTTCATACTCAATATACTGCGGTGTAAGGTGGACAGTATTAGCCTTTTGGAAAGCATTTTAAAGCTATCTGTACCGGATGAGTGCTGCGGTAGGCGGAGGCGACCGCCCCTCCTGGCCGCAGCGCGCACGCGCACTCGCCTGCGCCTGCACTCTCCTGTCGTACGCGCTACTGCGCTCATCAACTCCTTGCTTGTGACTCTGCCTGACTGTGATTTGTTTACGACAGGGATAGCAAGAATGATGTCAGAATGGAAGAGGGTGTTGGAGAAAGAGCGAGATTAGCGAGCTACATTTATTTATTTTATTTTGTTTAGATTTAGGATAGTTATAATTCGTTCGTAAGTTAGTTAAGTGTTGAATCTATGTAACGCTTTGGTGTAAACTGTAATGTTACATAATTTTATGATTCTAATAAATAATAATAATAATAATATTACAGAATAATTAATTATACACAAAACAAGTAGGTAAACTGCACGAAAAAAGTTGATCGACTTGATTATCAAATAAAATTCCATCGATTTAGATCGGTATTTAAATGACAAGAAACCATTTTTCGCCAGCTTTCCACTGAGAGCGGAGCGGACTCATTAATGGCTCCGTTTCACGTTCATCGCTCGCCAAGGACGAGTATTCGGTTGACGTCTGCGAGTCACAGCAGCAGTGAAAGTTAAACGGACTCATTAATTACTCCGCTCCGCTGGAAAGCGGGCATTTAACTGAATAAAACTGAGTTCATAAGCGACACTGGTGGAAAGTTCCAAGATATAATTATGCATATCCAGTCAAACAAATAGAATTAAAAATAAGAGAAATTCGTACTCTGTACGTTTGTGTTATAGAAAATCAATACATCATAGATAATCACTCATACATTACTAAAATGTAGGTATAAAAAAAACATACACCAGTACAAGACATAGTTAAACGGATGAACTCACATATATTTTGTCACTACACGCGGTATGTTTGTCAGCCTCTGTAGCCTAGTTGGTAGTAACCCTGCCTACGAAGCCGGAGGTTCCGGGTTCGAATCCCGGCGAGGGCATTCTTTGTGTATTTATTTATCACAAACGTTTGTTCCTTGGTCGTGGCTGTGTATGTATCTAAGTATCTATACGTATCTATCTATTATAATATATCGTCGCCTGGTACCCACATCACATGCCTTAATTGAGCTTACCGTGGGACTAGGTCGATTTGTATAAGATGTCCCAAGATATATATATATTTTTTAAGCATTGAGCTCGCTGCTCCGCAACGAAAGCGGTCAACGTTTTTGAATTGCGAATGCATCGTCGTAGCGCTTGATAATGGAGACCTAGGCTCTCCGAAAAATGACACGCGTGGTGACTGACACGTGAGTTTAAACGTTTAATAATACATTAATTCTATTTGTTTGACAATGCGACATTAATAAAATTGAAAGCCCCTTTTAAAATGTTATTCACACATTTAATACAAACATTATAAGGTTAAAAACAAATAACTTTTCTTGATACTGAAAATAGTTGTGGCCAGAAACATTTAAAAAATAACCTATTTTTTTGACAGATTCAATGATGATACAGGATGCAACGGAACGAGATCCTTCCTACTATCGACCAAGTCTGCCAACCATTACGATGAACTTTCAGTATGGAACCCACATCGAAAACGTACATGGAGAAATACTATTGAACTCTAACTCACTTTGTATGAGAGGTTACAATTTTTAAAGATATTTTGATGTTGGTACTATAATACTGAAAGTTCATCGTAATGGTTGGTATAGGCAATTTTACCAGAGTTGAGGGGAATGATTACACACACATCCAAATGAAGTACTAATTGCAAAAAATTTAGTAAATGAATGAATGACTTACGTCAAAATATTGAAGCAAATCCCTTAAACAAACTTTTTGGACAATCTTACAGTTGTAATTGAGTTTGCTGTCAGTACGAAAAAATAACACCAATTTACCAAATTCCTCGTGTGTTTAGATGACATGTTGATGAGTGCGTGCCCTCAACTTTCGTGCAACTATCTATAAATTCGGTCGGTGTCGTTCCGTTCCACCCTGTATACGACTTTTAAATAAAACTTTTATGAAGTAAATCATTTTACAAATTATAACATGTGTCATTTAATTTAGTGTTTATATTAAAAATGAGATACTTACGATTCTCCTGAGTTTTTGGTGTGATCACGTCCTCTGCCTCCTAAAAAATACGATAAAATAATATTATGACTCAAGTAACGAGTCGGTATTTATTTATGATTTCTACTGCTATATTAGCTTGGAAGACTGTAATTATTGTTGTAAAACAGTAATTTTAATCTTAATTTACTAAATTAGTAAAATATTAAGTGCTGAGTTTGACTGCTTTGTTTTGTCCTATCATGCTTGTTATATATTATTTGCCACAAATAAATTATTTGTATTTGTATTTTATTTATTTGTAAACTCAATGACTGAATGATATTTGTTTATTTAAAATGAATTATGTAGGTAGGCACTGTACCTACAGAGTACGTTAGTGATTTTATTATTAATTTTGCAACTTGATTTCGATAAATTAACTTAAAAAATTAACATTTTGATTAGTTACACAAAAATGGCAAGGACAATTTTTAATGAGATTTTATATGCTTTATTAAAAATTTAATACTCTTATTCAAAGGATATGAAAATAAAACAAATAATTATTTTAATAAATACTTTATATTCATCGTATTCCGTTTAAATATGGTTCGTAAACACCGAGTGATTATCCATACATTACTAACGGCAAAGTCTTTAAGTATGAACTTTTACGACACGTCTGAACCCCGCTTTATAATTTTATACTTTGATTACAATTATGTAATCGTTGTAAAATATTTAATATAAAAGAAATTATTCTTGCTGTTTATTCATACACTAATAAATAGTAGTTTCTAATCATAACTATTAATGAAAATTTAAAAAAATGATTCATAATTATGTTACTATGTGGCAGAGCTGTGCACAAAGTAATACGAATTACTCCTTTCAATTACTTTTGTATGTGTACTTTGTAACTCAACTGTTGCAATTCCAACTCCGCTGTGTGGTTTATAAATTGCAAAACGTTTTTCAGACATGTCGCGTATTTTATTTAAAATTGTCAAAATACCTATTTATAGCTACGAAAGATTGAGCTTAGAGAAGCGGAAGATTTTAAGTGTCAAATGGCAGTGTTGAAATGTTGTAATTGACAAAAATATGTGTAAGATTTGTAAAAAAATGTAAACAAATATGGCTGGCTTTCCATAGCATCGTGAAACACGTTCGCACATATATTTTTACGTTAATATCAATCATTTTAACTAAAAATGTACATGAACTCAGGTTTACGGTTTTAAGATCGTAATAAAACCAACACTGTTCAGTGCGTCATTATGGAATAATGCAAGTTTTAGGTTCGTTACATTTTTTTAGATTTTACTGACGAATGAATCTTACAGATGTAGTGCATTTTTTTCTTCGGAGTTTCACGGAAACGTCCGAATTTATCTTTCTATCTCATTTAGCTTCAGTGTAATGGATACTAAAGGGTATTCTGACAGCAATAAGTATTCGAACGTTTCAGAAGGTAAAAGATTCTGCAGTACATCTGTAATTTTTAACGTAAAAATATGATGTTAGACCACATAACACAATTTACAAATGGCATGAAAATTACTCTTGTCTTGGATACAAAATATATATAAAAAGAACTCTCCAAACAGCTACTTTAAACAGAAATTTTCAAGCAATGAAAGATGTTGTTCTTTGGAAATAAATAAAGGACTTCTATTTTCAAGTTGCTATATGGAGGTTATATAGATGTTACATTTTTTACAGAGCTGTTCAGATTTTAGTTCCAATCAAATACAAGAATTCAGAAAGACTATTTCGGAGCTACGTATATTTAGTCACTACCGTATTTAGCCACTGCGCATGCGTTGCGGTAGCGACGGGCTCAGTGCTTGATAATGGGGACCTAGGCTCTCTGAAACGCAGTGACTAACCCCCTTTTATTTGTCCTTTTCGTTTACGACACAGATAATTATTAAGAATAAATAACTTGATATTTACGTCTCTATTTTTGCAAGTCCATAGTAGAAAATCTTGGTCGTAAAGGCAACTTTTTAAGAGATATCGAAACTTTAACTATACAGATCGATAGCGCTTGAAATTCTGGACAAAACTGTATAATAGTATATAATTCATTTTAGTCAAAATGTCCTTTACGACAATTGAACCCGAAGGTATCGATATTCAACATTAGACAAGAACGAAAGGGACAAACAATACTTAATGGTTGTTAAGTTAGGGGACGTTTATGAATAAGGGGGTAAGTATACGTTATACGAGTGGGTCTCACAGTTTGAATTCAATCTATTTCGAAGCTTATTTGGCTAGGGTAAATATTTTACCTCCTAAGACCCAATGTACATTAAAATGTACATAGTTGTTGCAATCCAATTTGAACCTTTTACGGCTAGAATTGTACTTTCCCGAGAACGTTCTCCGTTTTGTATTGGAAATATTCTCGAGGGAGAACATTCTCCATACCAATTGGAGAACATTCTCGGGCACGGTACAACTCTATTCACGACCGAATTAAAAAAGAATTCCTTTTGTTTAGTGATTTTTGAAACCAACGAAATTCTTACCAAATTAATTACGTATATGACAAGGTTCAAATTAATAAGTAACTATCTTCTCGGATCTTACGAGGTTAAAATAAGTGGCTACCTTGAAATTTACGATAAAGTACACTCTCAGTAGCGACATAAGTATGCAAAAGCTAAAGTAATATTAAAACTAAACTGGTACAAAAATAATCTTAATCGAAATACTATTAAATCACAATGGAGGTGACTTATCGAACTAACTTAAGACTTGTCAAATATAAAATGGCTGCGAATGCGCGTCTTTAGCGATTATTAATTTATTTACGATAATAATTGTAAAAGTCGATATAAAATGACTAATTAGTTGGTAGGTATTAACCATTCAAGTGCCATACATATTTAATTGGACTATTTTTTACATCTTTACCTATGCAAAATAAAGAATTTTGCATAGGTAAAACAAAAAATTACGAAAAAAAATTTTTTCGTATTAAAGTCGGTTCGATGCCTAGACAAAGCAATTTTTTTTGGACTTTTCTTTTTTAAAGCTGTATTATTGATAGAGCACTCTTGGGTGCCTATACATATAAAAAAGCATATAAAATTGATATTTATAGGATGTGTTTTATTTAAAATGTATCAATAATTATTAGGTAATATAAGTTAGGTCCTACGTACACAGTGTAAAAAATTGTGATCCGGTTAAGAACATAATAGGTATGCATAGCATTTTACTCAGGCAAATAGAAGATTTTTTTTATTATAAAACAAAAAAAGCTATTTTTTTTCTTAAAATTGAACGATATGGCTCTTAAACGTGACCACTATTTTAGGACAACACACAGAAAAAAATGCAAACACGTATTATATATTTTATACAACTGTTCCAT